>CM062265.1:39312808-39320308 GCA_031216635.1 Dissostichus eleginoides | reverse complement strand
CAACACACAAGAGACAGGCCCCCCCTCCACCCACACCCCTGCCTGCTGCCCACCTCCAAATACAGAGCCACCAGGAAATGGCCGCTACCGCTACCGCCCCCCACCCCCCCACCACCCAGCCTACTGACAAAAGCCTGCTTGGCGTCTCCATCATCCTCCTGACAGCCGAGGGAAGACAGCTTGGCTGCATCTCTCTTCCCCGCTGCACACACAACATGTGGCCAACACTCAGGATACTGCGGCTCCTCTTTTGGCTGTGATCACATTTTTGTCACTCACCCTGCTTTCACTTCAAATTGGATTTTGAGGTTTTGAAAGTATGAAAGAGATAAAAGATCAAGGAAAGTCTTGTATTTGTTCAGAAGCATTCCACAAGCTGATATATTATTGGTACTATAAGTATTCATGTATCACACTCCATTGCACCTTCTCTAGCTTTTATATATCAACATATCAAAATGTATGCCATGTAGTTCGTTTCAGTTTGACAGACTTCCATGAGCATAAAGGTCCGGCCTCCTGCCTGTGAGCCGGATGGACCTCTGACTCTATGGGTCTCCATCGGTAAGCAGCTAAACAACATAATAGCTGCACATATCACAACATACTATATCCAATATGAATCTCTCTGAACTAGATCCTGCTATGGTATATATCATTCATTTAAAAACCATTTGAACAGGGTTTTGTAGATTTCAGTGCCTCTGTTATCTGCAGAATATTTTCTTTATCTCACTTTAAAGTCTCACATTTCTAATAACCTGAGTGGTACAATTTCCAAAAATAAGAATATGTATACATTATAACTAAGTATAATTACTAAGCCAATATAAGGCTGCAACTAAAACATTTAGTTTAGTTTAGGTTAGGTTCATCTTGTGTTAAAAACCCCATATATATATTCAATTTAATATTACAAAAATATAATATTACTTCCCTATTTTTTGCTTTAAGTATTACTTAAAAATTAATGCTCAGAATAGTAACAAATTACTGTTCTTTCTCGTGACTAATTTATAACAAATGACCTCTGCAAAATGCATATCTGAACAACGTGTATATCTCAGCGTGCATGCTATCTTCTCTATGCTACAAATGTTTGCATTCAAACAATGCTACATTTTAAAATAAATCAATAATATTTATTAAAAAATTAAATGAAATTAAAATGTGAAGATATCAGTGTTTTGAGTGTCCATCAGCCCCATGGTAACAGGGGGGGGGCAGCAGAGGTCAGGTGGAGACAGCAGCAGAGACTGCAGGTTCATACAGTTCCTCTCGTGAAGCGGTGTGTGTGTGTCTGTGTGTGTCTGTGTGTGTGCGTGTGTGTGTGTGTGTGTGTGTGTGTGTGTGTGTGTGTGCATGTGTGTGTGTGTGTGTTCCTCTCATGAAGCGGCTGCCTGCAGACTGTAGTGCTGCCTCTGCCCGTTAAACACTTTGACCCACTGTTGGTGTTTCACATCACACTGTAACACTTGTATCTTGTAGGAACCACTTACCTGCACCAGTACGAAGAATCTTTTCTTCCATCTTTTCCACACATTTTTGCCAATGGTCCAAAGGTACCTGTGAAATCAAACAAATACAAAAAAAACTAAATTAGAAAGAAAAAATGTTCACATAGATTTCTTAATGTGGCCTTATTTCAGCTGTAAATGAAACTGATTGTTAGCCATGCCTATGAAAAGATACCTAGAGTGGTGCCTCTCTGACCTCTGCTGGTAAAATGTCATTACTGCAGTCATCACGTTTAGGTATTTCATCCCAGCTACAGCTCATTGATTTTCATTAGTACTTTGTGTCGAGATGACAGACCTACGTTCAAATAAGTACATTTCATAAAAGGAAAACTAAATATTGAAGTGACAGCAAGAATGTCACTGTTAGGCTGCATGGCCACATTACTGGATCTGGGACATCTAAATGGAATGCAGCCATCATTAATGTTATATTGTAACCCAATCACCAAATATCAGCCTCATGAACTGGAGAGTGAAGGCTCTGAAGAACAGATGAAGTCACACCAAATGGAAAAGAGCTCTAAACTCAGGGCTGTAATGTGTACATGCTCATGGAGCTATTGCACAGAAGTGTGACTGAACTGAAACAAAGCTGTCGTTTTGTACGTTTCTTTTAGGTAAAGTGATGAATGATCATAAAGAGAGGTCAGTATGACTGTCGCTGCTTCCTAATTTATATTGTGCAGTATTTTGAAAATCATTCACAATATTTTGATAACAATAACCATCATAGTAGTTTTAGGGATAATGAAGTGACAACAATAAGTGATGTTGATATGAGGGCTTAGGCAGAAGCATTCATTAAGTGAGAACAGATTGACTTAATCTAGCGATATGAAAGTGCTAATATGTAACCCATGAGTCATATTAGTGACATATTGTCCAACTAGGTTAAAGAAAAGACTCAAGTTACTTTGCTAATTAAATGTCTGGGCAGCTGTAACTTAGCCTTTCAGTTCTTAGCTTGGAAACTGGAGGGTCACTGGTTCAAGTCCCCGAACACACCAAGGAGGGAGTGTGGACTGGTACTTTGAGAGGTGCCAGTTCACCTCCTGGGCACTGCTGGGGGGCCCTTCAGCAATACACCGGACCCCCACAGTGCTCGCCGGGTGGTGCATAGTAGCTGCTCACTGCTCCTCATATGACGGGTAAAATGCACAGTCACAGTATGTGATGATTAAAAGATCCTCCCTCTGTAAAGTATGTATCTACATCTGCAACCTGCAGGTATGAGTTCTTCTAATCCAAAACACATTGTTTATGGTTCATCATTTTAGATTTGTTGAAATATTTTAAAAACTGTCAACATCAATTCAGCATTTATGTATCACTGAAAACCTTGACATCTCAACTCTGTTTAAAATAAAAGTTACAACAACAATTGAGAGGTGTAGCATTAAGAAAAACTTTGTAAAAATGTTGATGCCAACTACAGAGAAGTACATCAGGCATGCGCTTGGGATATTCTCACTTCAGCCCAATGCCTGTCACTTTGCTCCCTTCAGACAGACTGTACAGCTCAGTGCAGCAGTCCTCACAGATCTCCTCTGCTCTTCCTCCAGCTGAGCCCGTCTCCTCCTCAGCCTGTGTGGAGTTCAGTGTTGAGAAGGACGGGGAAAGGGCTGTTGTTGTAAAAGAACATCTGAGGGTGAGGACCCCGGTTTGATTTGCCTCTGTTCTCCCACCAGCCCCCCTCCCCCCCTCAGTGTGCCTCAGTGTGCCTTTCCCCCCGGCCCCATCCCTGAGCTGCTCCTGCCTGTCGTCCTAAATAAACCAGCATCCACAGGCTGACACATGAGGGCCCTGCATGTGTGGGAGCAGAGAGAGGGGCCAGTAATGGTGCAGCAAGGCACTGTGGGAATCTAACAGGCAGCCCAGCAGCCTCCTCCAAGGCTCCCAAAAGAAAGCATATGGAGGGGGGGGGGGGCAGACAGGAGAGGCTGTAGCTCACAGCTACAGACTTACAGTAGGAGCATGTTTTTTAAAGCAGTAAGTGTGTGCACAATAAAGAACACAGCCTCCTGACACATGGCTGGAATTTATTTTCCAGTACGGACCGCCACTGCATGCCAACAGTCATTACATTCACTCTATGTAAATGCTTTCCAAGGTTATTATTATAGATGCTGCTTGCTCAACTGTATACTTGCATAGGCTAGGCAGCACTAACCTTCCATGCACCATTGACACCTCATTTACCAAACCATAGACTCTGTATTGTAACACTTGACCAGGGGCCTGAAACAATAAGCGGGTACACAGAACACAGCAGCAGTAGTTTTAGCCAGAAACGATGTCGAGGGCCCCTCGCACTGTCAGTCTGTCCCAAAACTAGCACTTGCAATTTAGAGAACTGAAGTGTATGTTCCAATCCCATGTCCGAAAAAAAACAAAAAAAACAATGTTAGCTAGCACATTAGGTCTCCTATCATGCAAAATGCCCTTTTTTATGTCTTTTATACATAAACGGTGTTTCAGGGAACTCACAAAGTGTCAGAAAATAAAACCCTCTCTCTTTTTCTCCGTACCCAAATCTCTAAAAACGGGGGCACAACGGAGCTGATTCAGATTTGTGTCTGATATGACGTAATATCTGAAATGTGGGCTGGCTTCACGCCCACGGCCCTATCAGAAACGTCGCTATCAGAAACAATGCGCAACGTGTTTTGGACGTTATATATGATCTTTGTTTACATTAGTAAGCATCGTTAACACTCAGAGCTAACGCTGTACTGGAGAGAGTATGTGTAAAAAAGCAGGATATAAAAAAGAACTCACCTTGTGGTAAACCTGAGAGAGAGAAAGCGTTTGAGCTCCATACTGTTTGTTAAGGACCCAGAATCAGCACTTTAGTAACAGGGCTGGAATAGAGGGGTATGAGGCATGCTGCAATGGGTGGTCTGTTTGGTCATTTGAGCAAAACACTTCATGTGTTCTATACATTTGTATATATCTGAGACCTATAATATATGCCTAAAAATTGTATAATAGGATACCTTTAAGTTGTATTATTTCCTTTAGGATTTAGCCAGAATATTAGTATTGAGGGTTTTCACAATATTCTATACAGTGACCTTTCTCTTTAACAGTTAGTGTTCAGCTAACATGCAGTTCACTTCATCTCGACTCTGAAAGTCTTTTACCAGAACACTGACAAAACCTGTCTACCGATATTGACTCTTTTAGTACAACACTGACAACAGGAAGCATTACAATATGTATCACTATCATTTATGTATTTATTTATCCGACGAACCAAAACTCCATTAAAACAAAAGTCTTTATTAATGTAATATGCTTCACTGGGCTTTATTTGTTTGCCATTTTCGCATTAAAGACCCAGTGAAGTGTGCGCCGGTGCATGATCTGTTATGCTAATACGTATAGTAATGACCAAAATTGTCCATTGGAACCCATATCAAAGATGTTGGAATAGCAACGAATTTGACGAGTTGGAATTTTCCGCTGGGAAATCCGCCTTCGTGGGCGTGGCTTGCGATCTACTGCGTGACGTCAGAAGATGGGCTCAGCCGAAGTGTTTACATTCACCACCGTTCATTTTGACTCTGTTTCAAAGTGGAATTTACCAACGTTTTTGAGCGAGTATTTTATTGGAAAGTGTTTCGCAGTCGACTGGAAGTGATTGCCAATCGAGGAAACCTGACAATGGAGGCGACAGTGAAGAAAAAGGGAGGAAAAACACACGGGAAGCGATGCATTGCCGCTGGCTGTGGTAATGTCAATTCTGCCGAAGTGGCGATGTTTCTGTTCCCAAAAGATGAAGGTGAGTGGCTGGTGTCATTGTTTCGTAGATTCGTAGATTGTTTATGAAAAATAAAGGCCACTGTGTTTGTGTTTACTAACAAGACTATCATGGCGGCGGCAGAGCTCAAGTCGAGTTTCTCCGCCTGGAGATATTCTCACTATTTCACTTTTGTCGAGCACAAAGAAAAGAACGTTTTAGTTAAATGTAAGTTGTGTCTTGGCGGGTCAAAGATCCTATCGACTGCCCAAAACAGCAATTAAAATCTGTTGAAACATCTGCAGAAACAACATGCTGGGACGAAGCTAGTAGCTAAGACCACAGACCCAGACTCATCCGACGCCACTCCACCTCCACCTAAGCAACAGCGGCTGGATTGGCACTTTGAAACATATCTTTGTGTTTGTGTTTGTATAGACCACATTGCTTAGCAGAGTTCAGTGATGCAAATGCATGTCAAGTTGATCAACAGGTTGTATTATTCTCCGATGCAATAACAGTACTGAAATGAAGGCTACAGTATAAGGGCATTAATGGGTGCCCTTTTTTAAGTAACTAAAAAGTTACTTTTCACAGTAACGCATTACTTTTTGGTGTAAGTAGTGAAGTAACTAGTAATTGTAACTAGTTACTGGTTTTCAGTAACTAGCACAACACTGCATGTGAACATGAATGTTGCATCATGCTATGAACAGATGAATGTATGATCAGGTGATGGCCAATCCTGTGTGTAGATCTACTCTAGATCTATGACAAAATATTGTCCTCAACTAAATTGACTTCCATGGCCACTTTCCTCATCTATCCTGTCCGAAAAGCTGTCAAAATCACTCATTTCTCTCGCACCAGTATCACTTTCCGAAGTCTCCGCCATGTTTACAATCACAACTGGGCCCATCTTGTGACGTCACAGCCGCTATCGTCTGCAGCAGTGGTAGGCTCAGACGGCCGTTCACGGGATGAAAAATTTGCGATGTTTATCTCGTCCCTCGCACTTCCTAAAAAATTATTTTAGCCATGAACAGGTACAATTATATGTAAGAAATGAAACTGCCATTTCATTTTGGCGCAAAAAAATGCACTTCACGGGCACTTTAAGTAATGTTACTGTCCGGCAGCTCCTGCCTCGCTGTTGGACTCTGTCGCAGCGGGGCAACTGCTGCGGAGCGCATAAAGTAAACTCTTCACAACGAACACTTCTTCTTCAAGGCAGGGAAGGTTTCGCAGTACGCAGTCTACAGTCCCGCAGCTGCTGCCTCTCTGTTGGACTCCGGTACTGCACATTACTCACGAGACGTAAAAAAAAAAATGAGTGGGGGGCGAACGCACTAACCACTCCGCCAACGCCATAGTCACCCCCTTCGTGCGGGCCAGATGAGATAGTCTGGCGGGCCGGATGTGGCCCGCGGGCCGCCAGTTGGTGGTCACTGGCTTAGTGGTTGAAGCCAATGCAGCAACACTTCAATGGTTTGGCTAATTGAACATTTATGTATGTGTGGGATTCTTGCTTTTGGAGTTTCTATCTTCATGGTTGATTGCATTTATAAAGCTAAATGAAACGTGATGTATCTTAAAATAAAACATGTCTGCCATGAAAATATATTACCGAAACAACTACAGTTTGATTAACTACAGTTTGATTACAAATGATTTAAAACGGTCCAAAGGCCTTACTGTATTATGTGCCGTGGACCACCTGTAACATTCTTCAAGCCCTACTGTAGGAGCCATTGTATGGGTGTTGTTGGTGTCTCAGTTTATTTCATTGATATGTATAGTGCAATATTATTTTGAACACTTGGTGGCGGGGTTTAGCTGCACCGGGTGTATAAAAGGGGTCATAGGTGACAGGAAAGGACAAGGACACAGGAAGAAGAGCACACCGATTCTCATACCACAACTATTGACTGTAATTAAACCTTGGTATGTAAACGCTAAATAAAACATCATTCTAAACTGCAGCAAAAGACCGGAAATTCATCTGTTTGTGTCTGCGTCAGGATCACTCTAAACCCTCCTGTGAAGTAATGGCAAAAGGATATAGAACATTGGAACATTAAAATTGCCATTACACCTACATTTTTACAAGTTAGTGTCTCATACACCGCAGTGGCAAATGAAGCAGTAACGACTGACAGCCACAAGAGGGAGACATACATTGTCTTTTGGGCCAGGTACCTCAAATAATACACCTATTATGTAGCCAAAAGGATGATT
>CM062265.1:39055308-39307808 GCA_031216635.1 Dissostichus eleginoides | reverse complement strand
CGGTATAACAATGTCTTGCTATTTTTATTCTTGCTTTTAGGATGTCTATCAACATCTGGCAAAGGGACTATCGGTGAAAACTAACCTTTTGGCTAATTCGAGTACTTTTACATGTTTTTAATATGTTGATTAATGTACACTGTCCCTTGTTTTAAATAAATCAATTCAATTCAATGATGATAGTGGGAAAGAGTTGTCAACATTGGGCTGGGTTTTTCAGTTGGGTCTCTTTTTAAAAGCTTACTGTTGGTGACTTTCATTGTTACCTAGCCGAGCTTTACTGTAAATATCTTTCCATTTATTCTCCGTTCAGCCTTACTCGAGCTATCTGGTCGGCCATCTGCAGGCGTCCGTCCAGCTCTCTTCTGATCTGGGCCGCCTGCTCGTCAGGGTTGTCCAGCTGGGGAACACAGACAGACACAGGACGCTTTACATGACCAACCACAAGAATTAGAACAAGCTTCTGCCCTCAGATAGCTGTAAACAGAGTCAGCAGGGTAGGGAAAGGCCTTCTGGAAATTACTACTAGCTGTTATGACAGACATATTTTTATTTTGCCAAGCTGGCATAAATACCATGACCTGCCTGAAAAAACAGCATTATCATTTTGTAAAGTTATAGTTGTTTTATGTTTCTTTTAATGCAAATTCAGAGATGGCCAAAGTACACACATCCTTCACTCAAGTAGAAATACAGATACTCATGTTTTTAAATACTCTTGTAAAAGTACTGACTAAACTTCATCTTCATTCAAGTACAAGTAAAGAAATATGGGCTTTAAAATGTCCTTAAGTAAAAAGTAGCCACAACTACCAACTGTTTCAAAGACTCAAGCTGGTAACTGGACCTCACTTTATATGAATAGAAGATTAAAGAAGTTATATTTCAAATTGTGAGACTATCATTGTCATTGTCTTATATACACTGATCATGTTTTCTCTATGATATTATGTTGAAATATGAGCTCAATGACTCTAAATAGTAATGATAATGCCACCAAATGCAGATTAAAACTAAAGTAATAAGCCTGTTTTTAAAATGTAAGAAGTGGACATTTGTGTTAAAATTGTAAGGAGTGCAAGAGAAACATGAAAATGAATGGCTGAGTAAAGTACTGATACCAGAAGAATCTACTTCAGTACTGTAACAAAGTGTGTGCAGCTTTATCAGGATCCCAGAATGATCGAATAAAAAGCATCATCAAGCACCAAAGAGAACTCAGTGTGTTAGCATACAGACCCATAGACAGAAACACATGAACTCTGCTGATTCTCAAGACTCTGTGAACTCAGGGTGATGAGTCATCGTTTAGGCAATGTTGTATAGAGGTTGGCAAGTATGCAAATCAACATACTGTTGGTCATTGACCATGATTGTTAACAGCTACGACAGCGAGACTCGTGTTGTTTTCAGCTTGTTAGTGTGTGTGTGTGTGTGTGTGTATATATAGTTTGAGTGAAATGTAATTTGTTAGACATCCAGGAGAGACTGCTGCTGCATTGATTGTTTGCATTAAACTCATTTCAGACCTGACTCTATGGGGGCTGCTTTTAATGTTTATAGGTTACAGGAAATGCAGTGCAGTTGTCACAGAGTGAGGAGAGCAGCAGGGCAGTGTTAGATAAAACAGAACAACATTTGGATATATTTGGTGATCTTTGGTCAATGGAATGACAGGGAGAAATACAGGATAAAAAAACAACTCATTTCACCTTGCCATGTTGTCGTAATATCATTTGCAATAATATGGCAGAAATAGTTGCAGATACTCCATTTGAAGAATGCGAGATCTCGTGGAAATTATGTTTTCCGTGCTAGTTCTTTTTTTTAAGGAATCTACATGTTCAGCTGCAGTGAAGTGACAGACAGGTGAGCAGACAAGAGAACAGTCTGTCTCTCTCTCTCTTAATATCTTGCCAGAACAGCCACCCCCCCTGCTGAACCACTGACTTGGGAGCACATTTCATTTACTGCTGTCTAGGTATGCAGAATACACACACACACACACACACACACACACACACACCACACACACACACACACACACACACACACACACACACACACACCACACACACACACACACACACTTTGATATGCACCACACATCAAGAAGTGTGTACCGTGTGCTGCTTTCTCAGCCTCTCGTGAACCTATTTGATACAGACACTTTCTGTCTCTGTAGAGTTTTGATCCACAGGGAGCAAATTCAAACTCCAAACCAACAGCCGGTTATTTTGAATTCAGAAACTATTCAAATATAAAATCACAAATGTGCCAATATACATGCAAATGAAGACAAATCTTCACCAACTTGACAAAACATGCGCAGTGTTTACTTAAACCGATTCATAAAAGAAAAACTGCAAACAAAACGCTGCAAGAAGCTCAAAACACACCGCGACCAGGGCACACTGAAAAGTGACGCACACAGCTGGGACCGGAGCACTTTGTGACGTTCACCCTACACACGGTTCCGTCGCGTGCTTCAACCATGGATGTATAAGAACAGACGCTTCCCATTCACTTTGAATGGGGTGACGTCACGCTTTGCCGAACTGCATTGTGGTTCCGTTGCTTCGCTTTGCCTCCGCTGCTCGCGCTGAAAGTTGAGAAAAGTTCAACTTTTGAAGCGCCAACAGAAGCGCCAGCCAATCAAATCATATGCCAGTACAAGCGCTAGCCAATCAAACCGCATTCTTGTGTGTCCGGGGCGGGAGATTAATGTGATTGGTTGTTGGTCGTTAACCCCAAGCGCCAGATACGCCCACCGGCAAGCGCCAACGCGACGGAACCGTGTGTACTATCCGTTGCTCGCACTGAAAGTTGAGAAAAGTTCAACTTTTCAAGCGTTGACGGAAGCGACAGCCAATCAAATAATATGCCAGTACAAGCGCTAGCCAATCAAACTGGACAAGTGTCTCTGTTGCAGAGTCAGTCTGTCTCATAACTGTAAGTGTTTGTCAGTATATTTGAAAGGACTAGGTTAGCTACGTTAGCTAGCTAGCTTATCTGCCATAATATCGGAAGGAATCGTGTGATCACTTTGTCAAAATAAGATAGTAAAACCCACATTTTAAGTACATTTCCAGTGACGGAGACAGTTGGCCAACTTTATAATCCCTGAACGCCAACAAGCACTCCGGTCCCCGTTTCTGTTGTGTTTTGAGTTTATTGCAGTGTTTTTTTCCCTAACACCTTTTTATTTTTTTGAGTAAGCGCTGCGCATTTGTGAATGTATTCAAAATGCATGTGTTGCCAAGATGTTTCTTCATTCGCATGTGTTTTGGCACATTTGTATTATTCTTATTTTTTTATTTTGCAGTGTGTTTCTCTAATGTTAGTGTTGGGCCGTTGTAGCGAGTATGCACCTCTCGGCCACCGTAGGTTTGCTCTTCAGTTTCAGTGAATGTTATATATTCAAGTGACAAAGCCATCTAGCAGCCATTTGAATTATGAATCTTGTGTTATATCAACACAGGCTGCAGAGGGAGGAGGTCACCAACACATCAGACTAACACTGCTGGCCCACAGCTGGTTTGATTAACCATAGCACTACTACACTCCACCTTACAAAACCCTGATAGGTAGAAACTGTAGCCAAGTTAGGGCTAAACAAACTTAACCTTAGCTGTAGTGTTACCAAATCATAAAACAGATATAACATCATCTAAAAAGGGAAAAGGTGTGTTTTTTATTTAAACACAACTGCAAAACTTAGAAAGTACTTCAATATAGAACATGAGGAATATATTTGTTGATGATTATGCACAGTACACATCCTCTCTATCAAATCATTTATACCCTGTGCCTTCAGATTATACATTTGAGAGCATAAATGAAAGCTTCAATAGTTTTCTGATGGTGTCATAGAGTTGCTCACACCAACAATCAACACTGCTAAATGCACAGTTAGAAAATAAACTGCAACAGAGTCTATCACTAAGACAAACAGGGATGCTTTACTGCATGCATCATTCCCCTTGTATTAAGTCAGCCTTTGGTCCTGCTAGTTATATTCAGTCCTCAGTCTCTGCACCTGGCCTCTTCAGCCAATGAATAACTCCTCCAAGCTCCCCCCCCCCCCCATCCTCTCCTATTCTCAAATGCTGCCTGTCCACCTGCTACCTTCATCGCTGTTCTTTTACAATAACTCATCTCTCTGTCTGCCTGCAGTCTGAGGTTCAGCAGCAACATGTTTAAGTGTCTTTGGCTGTTGTAAGATGTAGCTTTGAATGATAAGATATGTACCAGGTAATGAATCTGAACCATCACTGGCACATCCAGTCTCCTGTGTGAGCTGACACTGCAGCATGTTACTGACAGGCTCTAACCTCTTTAGTCTGTTTATTGTGATCAAATTATTTTGAATATAACATTTATTAAACATAAAACATAAAACGTTCTTACAGCAAGATAACAATGGATTTGTGTGTTTCTCACTGACCCAGCTCAGGTTTGCTCTCCTCTAACTGATGTATCCAGCTCTTTTGCTGCTTCTCTCTCACTGTGTCTGCCTGCTTCCTGCTGCACAGTGTTCTTCATCCAAAGCTGCTGCTGCTGCTGCTGGATGTGAGTTTGATGAGTGCATTGGCAGAAAAATCAAAACACAGAGTTGAACGATTCTAACACCCTGAAGAGCTGAAGGGAAGGGCAATTCATTTCTCTTAATTCTCCGTGGGTTCATCACTATGACCCTAGAACTGCAACACAAGCATGTAAACACAAACATCATTACTCCTCTGCTCCACAACTAAATTCTGCTGAGTGTTATGTCTATTAAAGAATTTCTTTTTGATTTCTTAGGTGCACAACTTCACACATATACCCATCCTAATGACAGTGATGTGACACTACACCTGTCACATATGATGCACTGTGACAATGTCACTGAAACGGATCCACTGCTCACTGTCTGAGGAGGTTGATCACGTAAGGAGTGCTGGATGAGTTATAATGTATAGAAGGTGCAGCTTTTTGCTTGCTTAAGCAGTTGTGAGACCATTTAGGTATCAACACAAACTGTACATTTCAAAATCTAATTCAGAGTTCCACAGTTATGGAATGCAATACATATTTACTTATTTCAAGTTTATTTTTGTTATCTTTTTTTAATTTCCTTACTGTTTATGCTCGCTTGTGTGTTTGGGGGAAACACATTTTCGTCGTGCTATGTTGTGATTGTTTGTTCAAATGTGTTTATTGTTTAGAAGTTCTTTAATTATACCTTATGCCTATATTATTATATGTATGCCTTATTTATCTGAACAGTGTAGTACTGAACAAGCCTTAATAAACTCCTTCCTCTCTTGCACTCTAATTACTGTCTTTATTATGTATCTTCATTAATGTGCACGTATTAATAACCACTAGAGCAAACATCTCCACACATATTTATGAAATGCTCTGATATGATGTGTTACTACATCGAACGTGTTGATCATGAATCTGTGAGCACTGTGAGAGCTTTCAGTGAAAGCTAAATCTAACACACCTGACCCCAACATGAATGATGTAACCAAGATCACTGATGGATCACTATAAACAACATCAATATTAGATTAATAACCCCCCCCCCAATCCTCACCTCTCCATTGTTTTAAACAAACGACATGCGCTGGATGGATTAGCCCAAACCCTGATGGTGATTACAAGAAAAGCAATCACTCGCCCTTAACTCAGATAAGGGCACCAGAGTTGGCATGGCAAGGGAGGGGGGGAGCAGTAGCTGCTGTGTACAGTTGCCATAGCGACCAACATACAAGAGGATAAAGGGCACTGGGGAGTGTTTGCGTGTCTCTTCGTCTGTACAGGGCTCACATGGGTACAAACATTCAAATGTTTCAGAAATTAGTTTGAAGTATATGTTATCCGTACACATTTATTTCTCTCTCTTACACACACACACACACACACACACACAGACACTTAACCATTGATATGTACTTCAGAGTGTCCATGATCTCTACCTGACCTGAGAGCAGCACGGTTGCAGTCAGTCCTCCATGGTTTGTGTTATCAGAGCAAACACACTCAGATTGTTCAGGGTTTTCACAGCTGTACTGTGTGCTCGTACTGGATTATTTACTCCATCTGGTTTACCTTTCATGAACACAGATATTTAAGTGGTAAAAACGCTATGGACAGTTCCTGATCACGGCAGGCTCACATGTTTGTGATTGCTCCTTCTGTCATTCAGAAAAAGGGGAAATGATCTCGGAAACGGTCAACAAAAGGACAAAGCCTTTGATACTGCATGTTGACTGTAAAGGCATAAGAAGAGCTTCACAGTCAGAGGTGCAGCACAGTGCTGCTGTTGGACAAATGATCCTCTCATTTGTCTTCGGAGGAAGGCTAGTTAATCCATTTATAAATATTTATAAATATAACTAAATGATTTGCCGTCATATGGAAGTGCTTCCGTTGGGCTGACAAATGTAGGAAAGATACATTAATAATGAAATTAAACAGAAAGGGCTATGATCACTTTTAAGAAGCTGGAACCAGAGGATTTGGGCATTTGTGCTACAAAATGACATCAAAGATGAATTCATAATAAAACTGGAAAACAATTTTCTTTTAAGTCTTTAAATGAGATTCAGATTTCACAGATCTCAATGTGGACTTTGATGACAGAAAGCAGGGGTTGATACACAATTTGTTTCCTGAATGATAAATCCACCTAATTTATTTTAGTGATATTCCAGCACTTTCAAACCATGTCGACATAAAAGCCAAGGTGTTGTTTGTCTGGGCTTTAAAAGCAAGAGATCAATCGCCTGATGGTTTGCACAATTCATCCTGAGGACAAATTGATTGTTTCTATGACAACCCATCCAACATGTGTACAAGACATTGCATTGAAAAACACATAAAAGGTCTTCTTGGTGGTGCCAGATCAGAGTCATCATGAAGCCTGTGCCAATCCATCCCATAGATGTTAAGGTCTTCCACAAATCGAGTGAAGACTTGTTAGTGATGCAAGAAAGAAAGCCAGAGGATATCAAAGTTCACCAAGTCGATATAAAATATTGTGGCAATCCATGAAATAGTTATTGAGATATATCAGTTTTGGCCAAAGTGGTGGACTGACCCCCTGAGCCGAGCTGCCAGATTCACGAAAAGCTGGAGTTTGAACTCTTGAGGGAGATGCAAATGGCATACTTTACTTTTTTAGAAATGGTACACGAGTAAAGTGGACATTTTCCCAAATGTGCCACCAGATTGTCCCTCTTCTGCTGATACAGGTTTTTATCTGACAATGGAGATGAACTTTGTGAGATGATAACATCTGAGACAAATCACATTCATAAAACCCAACAGCAATGTGTGCTCTATATTCCAGCTTCTCACAGAGCATGTTTCTCAAAGGGGATGTTGCTGCTGAAGGGATTTGAGTAAACAGACTCTTTAATTGACTATTGAAATGACTATTGATTATTTCCTATGGATTCATGGCTGTTTCAGCACTCACCATGCTTCAGTGTGTCTCCGGTCTGTTGGAGGCTTTCAGTGGCTTCTGACTCCACCACAGCCCTAATGGCTGCAGCCCATCTGATAAAAGGAGAGGACACCCACTCTGTTCTTCCCTCACTACATATCCGCTCCGGCGGCCTGAAATTCAATTTGTCTTTCAGCTCCAGCCATCATTACTGCCGAGGCACATTCATCAAAAGAGATGTGGCCCGCTCCGGACCCGCTGCTCTTTATATTATGTGTGCAGTTTGTTAGAGAACCATCATCTCATCTGTTGCTCAGAACGTGCACTGTTCTGTTTGAACGACTGACACAACAACACATGCATTTATGGTTTAACAACTTGTCCTTTTCATCTCTTATTGTTACTATCAATCTGTTTCCTACGCTGAATTAATCAAATGTATTTACATGAAGTCCAGCTGTGGTTTGAGCTCCCACAGAAATCACATGGCACCAGTGGTGTAAAGTAACTAAGTAGATTTACTCAAGTACTGTACTTCAGTACCATTTTGAGATTGTAGCCTACTTTACTTTAGTATTTCATTGTTTTGCTACTGCGTACTTCTACCCCACTACAGATCTGATGTACATTGTGTACTTTTACTCCACTACATGTATTTAATCCCTTTAGTTACTTTACAGATCTGGATGAATGATGTGAAATATAATCAAGTGTTAAATCAGACTTTAGTTCCACCTGGAGTAAATTCACAAGCTACCCTGCAGTATACAAAGTCATTCAAACTAGCTGCACCTTTACCAGCTTTGAGAACACTTTAATGATCAATCATTATAAAACATATCATATATATTATTCTGAAATGGACCAATCTGCACAATGACTACTTTTACTGTCGCTACTTTAACTAGATTTTGATGCTAATACTTTTTACTTGAGTAACATTTTCATTGCATGACTTTTACTGTAACAGAGTATTCCTACACTCTGGTACTTCTCCACCTCTGCATGGCCCATAATCATTTGTCAATTATTCTGCTTTGAGTTCTTTGCAGGTTCTTCTCACCAATATCACTGTTGCTTGGTCGCTTGGTACCACAGATGTTCTGAGAGGTTTTAATACCTGGCTGCGGACCCTCCACTGAGCGTGTCAGTCTGTTACCTCCAGTCAGGATGCTCTCTGTCGCTCCTCTCTGAAACAACTTGGGACACACTTTTCAAAAGTGTAAATAGCTGATATATAGCCGTTACAAAATGTTTCCAAGCAGGGTGGAGATATGTGAGGATCATCAGGTTGTTAGTGATATTTATTTTCAGGAAAGGAAAACTGTTCACTTCCTCCACCTCAGATACATTGAGTATACTTGGACGTGTGAGGCCTCCTTTAAAAAAAAAATCACTTGCAGTGACTCAGTTCTGCTGGTATTGGGAGGCGTGTGGTGCAGTGGGTTGTGCGTTGGTGTTGGGATCAGGGGGTCACAGGTTCAAACCCCACTGCAGTCAGCATGTCGTTGTGTCCCTGAGACACTTCACCCCAAACTGCTCCTGTGGGGATTGCCCACAGTATTGAGTATGTAAGTCGCTTTGGATAAAAGCGTCTAACAAGTAACATGTCATGGAATGGAATGTATTGAGCTGTAGATCCTTCTCCGAGCAGCCGCTCTGCATTATCATTCACAGCTCACTTCTCTTTATATCAGGGGCTGCAGTCAGAGAAGCAAATAACAAAAACATGGACGCGTTTTAACTTGCTAAAATGTCAGAGATTTGCTTGAAAGTTGTACACATTTAAAGTTTTGGTGTGAACAAACTAAAAGGATGAATAAATCCTTTTCTCCTTTGGTTTGAACTTGAGAGATGCAGTACGGAATAAATGCACTCGATAACAGAAAAACTAAAGATTCTGCCTGTAGGAAAGTAAATGTTTCACAACATAAGTAATGTCTGCATGTCTGCACTGTATAGAGATGTTCAGCATCTGGCTCATTGTGCAGAGATCAGACAGCTCCACTAATGAGCGCAGCAACACAGGGTCTGGCTCTCCTTCAAAAGCATGCGAAGGTCCGGAGCCACAGGTGTCAGAGAGGACAGCGGGGGGCAGATCCCCTCCAGCTGCAGGACCCTCATCTGTGCTGAGCTGCTTCCAGCCGGGCAGCTGCAGTTACATGCAGATAGGACATAAGCTAGTGGGGCACACAACGCCTCATTAGGGGGGGGGATTTCCAAGCTCACAGTGTGGATTACAGGATTACTGTACATGCTGTGGGTTTGGTATCTGAGCCTGTTCAAATGATGTGCATGTGTTGGTTAAAAAAATGTACTTAGTTTCATATCATCTTTTAATTCAGCAAGCCATCTGTGGGTGCTTTGAGAAGGCTTTACATACTGTGTGAGGATTTCCTTTTACCAGCTCCCCTTCCAATGAGGGCTGCGTTAAAGTAATCATGTGTCTCGTGTGAGATTAGATATTTACATGTGGCCTGGTGCTGTGTGATTTTAATAAGCAGTTATTAAGCACAGAGTGCAGCTCCCTCACAGAGAAGCCAGTATTTACCCTGAGCACTGATAAGAGGAGAGCGCTCATCTGGTGGAAATGTTTTTGTTAGTCCTAATGTCCGGGCCTCCCTTCCTGTCTGCCTCCTCCTAATCACAACCTCTGATTCACTCTGCTCTCTTTCCATTTACACTCCCTTCCACACCCATATCCTCTTTTCCTTGTTTATTTTCTATCATCTAACCCTCCCTCATTCTTCTTTTCTATAAGATGACCACCCTTTATTCCTCATCCATAAAAACGTTATGCATGAATACTGGAGGTTAAGACGTTGTAGGTTCAATAGATGATGTTTACAAACCAGTTGTTATTATAGTGAACAAAATATTTGTATCTTAGAAAATAACGAATATCTTCTTTTGTGTTTGCTTGACTTGTGTAATCATATGGTCAAAACTAATTATAATATCTAAAAAAAGATTGGGTGTTACTTTAAAACATTTAATTTGAGTTTTTTCATATTTGCAATATCTGAAGAAATGTTGTTTTGTTGGGGTTGGGGCAGGGGGGGGTTACTGAAGTTGTTACTGCTACGTAGAAGGGGCTTAACAAGCAGGAGGTCTGCTTCAAGTTTTCATTCTGATGATTCGCCAGTCTAACATCCACCCCCCTGAATGTGACGGCTAATGGGGACCCTCTGCAGGGTCTCACACTGCTGGAGAGGGTCCTGGATGCTTCCCTCTGAAAGCCTCTGTGTGCTCTCTGTCTGAGGAAAGGAAGGACCCCCCCGACCTCAACTGTTGCTATGGACGCAGCTCCGTCTGCAGATATTCACACATTTTCTGAGAAGCAGGAAACTACATTATGATACAATAGGATTTTTATTTCAGGATTTTATCCTCCTGAGTAACAGAAATAAATATGCACAATAGATAGTAGTATCATCTTAGATTATAGTTTCTTTCACAGTTTGGAAATGTTTAGTGGCAGTTCAACCATAAAACACTGTTAAAGCAACTACTGTCCTAACTTTTATAGACTTGTTTTTCAGTCATCTCATTTTCAGATTAGATCAGAATTTGAATGTAATGGTAGATTGTCTTATAAAAAAAGTATAAAGTGTTTCAAGTGTATAAGTGTTTAAAACATGTAATAATAATAATAATAATAGATTTATTTTGTAAGCGCTTTTACAGGTGCTCAAAGTCACTTTACAGAGATAGTGAAAAGAAAAGAACAATAAATAAATATAGTAATGTAATATATGTAAACAATACAATGCACGTAAATCCATTCTTCAGCCAAACCTACTGGGTTTAGTTAGGATTTTGGATAATTAGGTTTTATTTTAGCTAAGGCTTTGGTTCAAATGGCTCATTCTTGGATTCTTAAATAAAAGCTTTTGGAATAGTGGGAATACATTCCATGGTACATGGTCACATGGTTAACTCCATCAATACAATTTAGAGCACTTATTTCATTAGTTCAACAATAAGACATGTGCTGAGTCACGACTGATCTCTTTAACACAGCTGCTGTTTCATCAAACATCACACTTCCTGCAGAAGTTTCACAACAAAAGCCTTAAGGGCCATCTCCCTCTCCAGACTTCATCATCGTAAGGAGGTCTTTAGTATGTAGTGTGACGCCATTCGAAAAGTGACGACTATAAGCATACAGAGGAAATCTGCTGATTATTTGCACTTTGGATATAACATATACACTGTGTTTATAGCAAAGAGCAGAACCATCAATGGAAAATAACAGCAGAACGGACCTCTTACTAAAATATGACAACAAAAAACCCGTAATAATAAAATATTGAAATAAAAGCCTTTTCTCTAATCATAGCCTGCCTCCTCCATCCTGAAATCAGGTTCATATGTCCAATAAAAGCAACCCACAGCTGTGGGATGGGCCGAGAGAGAAAACCTCTCACACAGCCATATGTATTAGGACGTGCAAATGAAAATAGCATTCATTTAAATGATAACTCATTCAGAAATGCAAAGCAGCATCACACATGCAGACAGAATTACAGCCTTGCCATCGCCAACAAGACTTCCTATTATCCCTCCCCATGTCTCCATTCAGAGCTGTATTGCCAAAGACAGCAACAGATTTGTCAGTTTACAGCTCATTAATTCAGAGTGGTCACTCTAGAAAATGGCAATTATCTATGACAAGAGGAGTAGAGAAGAAACACTGGACGAGCTATTTAGGACACAGACTGAGAAACCAGAAAATATCCCTGTTGGATGTTCTACAGGATTCCAGAAAAAACACGACTGTACCTACATAGAAATGCTTATAGTCATGATCATTTACAAAGTGGTTTATATGTGACGGATCTTCATCTGTTATGAGCCTGAATGCAGTGTTGTCTTTGATGGTATTAACATTGTTGGCTAATATTTGGTCCACTTCATACATTGGGAGCAACAACATCTGTACAATCCATTACTACGGTGGCCCTGAAGTGCAAGTCACTACAGCATTTCACAAAACACTACAGCATTTCACAAAACACTTCAACATTTCAGAAAACACTACAGCATTTCAGAAAACAGTACAGCATTTCACAAAACACTTCAACATTTCAACTTTTACGGAAAGGTTATTCCTTAAAGCCCGCGTCACACTGTCCCGAAATTGACACCAGATGGACACACGATAAAGGAAATGTTCAAATTCGGCTCTGATCGTAACAACATCGGGCCATTCGTGAGGGCATCTTAAGCCATCGTATGACCGCCGGTGGAGTTTCTCAGGCTCCAGCAGCAACTTTGTGAGCGGTGGCACAATCTTTGGCATGCCAAAAAATTGCCGAAAGACCTTGCGAAGGTTCATTTTCGTGTTGAATTCGTGTGTCCATTGTGCCCTTCGTAAGGCAAACGAAGACAATACAAAGGAAACAAGAAGCTGCCCGATTGTCTTAGGAAGGCAACACGACTACGTGAAGCCCTCTCAATGCCGTCGTGTAGCCATCGTATTACAGTACGAAGACATCGAGATTGCATTTATTTAACAACAAAATCATGTAAACATATTATGTAAACAACCCAATTTGTGTTCTGTGAAACTGAAAAGGATATTACATTGTTTTTGTTACTTTCGTTGCAGTTGTATGTCTTAAATGTAATTTAGGTTAACTTCCTGTTTTATTTAGATGCTTTTTTTAAGGCAAGTTTACGCTGTTGACAGGAAGTTGTTGTTGCTATGGAAACAACATGACGGAGATAAGTAATATCTTCTAATCTACATATAAAGACGGAGAAAGTAAAGAATAAAGTGTATGTTTAAATGTTAGCACCCCCAAAGAGGCACAAGCTCTTACGTTGAGTCTGGATACATTCTAAATCATCAGTAAAGTCTACGACCATATTTTCGTGTGTGGTTCGGGTGCCATCGTGTGGCCTTCTGTAGGCATCGTACTTGCTTCGGCTGTTGCTTGGCTGTTGACCAAGTTTGGGGCCATCTTCGTGCTAAATTCACAATTCCATATTCGTGTGTCCATCTGGTTACAATTTCGGGACAGTGTGACAGTGGCTTTAGGGAGAACACTTCTTGTTTGTGATTGGACAGAGCCAGCCAGAGAAGCACTGCTGTGATTGGTTGTTTTTGCTGCCAGTCAAGAAATGACGCTTCATGATTGGTCAGCGATAAAGCAGCGAATACAGTCGCTGCTTTATTTCTGTCTGTATGACGTTGTTGTGAGTCCGGACGGAGCAGCTACAGGTTAGTTTATCCTGATCGATCCGATCTCCATTCAGAAAACACGCATTTTAAAAGGTTGTTCGCCTGCCGTCTGTCTGCACACTTGTCAAAGCAATAATTCATGGTTTTTACTAACCGGTATCAGTATGTTGTTACTTCGGCATCATTTTGAAACGTGTATTACAATTTAATGGCGTGCTCTACCAATTTGTTTGGGCTGGGCTGGGTGAGATTCCAGGGCTGATTTTTAGTCCCAGTCCGCCCCTGCCTCCACCTACCTGTGTGAGTGTGGGTTTTACACATTGACTTTGATCAAAAGCAAGTACCGGTCAAGGCTGCAGCCAGAGGATGATCTGCGTTTATTCCTGTCTACATTGCATCCCCGCATCATCCGCCTGTGCGCATCAAAGACGCAGACTCATTGCTCCCACTAAAGTAGGGGTGAGTGTAATAAGGAGGCAAAGTTGACGTTCAGTGTGTTGCCGGGAGCATATAAGGATTTATCCACGATGTTGAAAATGTTAAAAATGTTTAAAAAAAATGTTTAAAACATAAAGATAAAAATATTTTGAAAAGTTATTGTTTAATGTTTTAAGGAGGTGAAGCTACTGAGCCAATCAAATCGGTGCAGTCAGTGAGTCAGCATGGTAGATTCAAACCATTCAAACACACCCACAGAGACGAGACAAGAAGAGAGAAAGAGCAGTCAGTAATTTCAAATGGCGTGCTCAAAAAAGAGAAAGGTAGACAGCGAAAACACAGCATTTAATGACATTTTCTCTTCACTGGACCTCTTTGAAATGCAATTGAATACCCCTGCATTATAGCAACAACAACAATAATTATAATAATAGCAATAATAATTGGGAGGGGGGGGCGCGGCTGTTCTTATGTTCTCTGAGGGGAGGCTCACCTTCCCACACTTTGAAAACCCCTGGTCTAAACTAACCTGTATATGCTCTGTCCAAACTCACAACAACATGATACAGACAGAAATAAAGCAGCGACTGTATTCGCCATGACACAGACAGTCTGTGGTTTGTACTTGTTTAACTTTTGTCCAGTTTCTGAACAGATATGAGGAGCTATGAGCTCTGTGTGCTAACAGCTAACGGCTGATGTTTTGGGACATGTTGTGGTGATGGGTTGACAGCATGTCGAGGATAACATCATATGTATATCCTTTGTTAAAATATTCCCTTAAGATTTCCATCTCTTCTTCCATTCTTTCCAACTCAGTTTAAAATTTGTGCAGAAACAGCTGAATAGTACCAAACAGGAAATAGGTGGTGCTGTCGGCTGGGTGCTGACCAATCACGAAGCGTCATTTCTTGACTGGCAGCAAAAACAACCAATCACAGCAGTGCTTCTCTGGCTGGCTCTGTCCAATCACAAACAAGAAGTGTTCTCCCTAAAGGAATTACCCTTTCCGTAAAAGTTGAAATGTTGAAGTGTTTTGTGAAATGCTGTAGTGTTTTGTGAAATGTTGTTTTGACTTGCACTTCAGGACCACCGTACATTACAGCACTACCATGAACAACTTCAATCAACAGCAAAAAGTAATTTTCATAAATGCTGGGTAAAATAAAAACAACAATGCTTTTTAAAATTGTACACATTGTAACTCTAAGAATACTGAACAAACTGAAATGTTGACTTTAATTAAATGTATTATGTCAACACATTTCACATAACTGTATTAGGTTAGTTAAATAATATTAAGATGAACCTTATGTTTTAACTTAATAGTGTTGCTTTGAACTAACCTAATACAGTTATGCAAAATCTGTTGATATAATACATTTATTTAGAGTCAACGTTTCAGTTTTACTTGCCAACCCTCCCGATTTTCGCGGGAGGCTCCCGATTTCATTGCCCTTTCCCGGGTTCATATTTCTCCCGCATTTCTCCCGATTTCTAAAATCAGATTTACTCACGACTGTTTCCACTCGGACTTTAATACAGGTACACCATTGTTTGGTTTCCATTAGGGATGCTCCGATCGATCGGCCGCCGATCAATATCGGCTGATACTCACTCTCTGCCGATCGATCGGTGCTCTCTAAAAATGCCGATCGCGAGAGCCGATCGCATGACGTAAAATGATGACGTAAAATACATGACACTTTTCTCTGTGCGCAGCAAAACAACCTCGGCAAAATGGCTTCACCAGTCTGGCAGTATTTTAAGGTGTCCGAAAAGGACAATAAAATAGCGGTATGCAACGTGTGTGAAGCAGAAATCCTGCAGCTCCTAACCGCTGTGACGGACCGGTGAGCGGAGCAACACACACACTAAGAGTTAGACCTAAACACACTTAGCTATTTGATCTACCTCTGGAACAAGCTAAACTAGTTATAAATATATTTATTCTTCACTGTCGGGTCACTCATTACTGGATCAGTGAGCTGCATGAGACGATACTGACAGGCTGTCAGGAGAGAGAGAGGGGGAGAGGGGGAGAGAGGAAAAGAGAGCTCTTCCGCTCATTTCTCCCGTGTTATTATCCAAAGTTAATGTAAACTTGAATAATGTACTTCATTTGAATGTAATAATTATGTTGGTTGTTGTTTGTGGAAGCGCCAGTGAATGAGCCCCATTAACTGAGTTTTAAACATCACTTTAAATGGAAGATCCCCATAGGCCCCGCCCACTCGATCGGATCGGTATCGGCCGATACTGATTCCGGCGATCAGAATAGTGCGCCCGTCGAAGCCTCGTTTCGAATGTTCTACTGTGAATCAGGACTCCCTCACCGATGTTGTTAGTTCGTCATCAACAATAATCTTTTAAATCAATGTTCAGCAGTAGCAGCAGGAACATTAGCGAGGCAGAGGCAGCAGATCACAGTTTAAATGGAGCGGTAGGTTTAGGAGAATGTGTTTGGTTGGTTGTAAGAGGGACGAGGTGCGTTACGTGTAAATGTATCATTGGTGCATGCTCAAGCTGACTGCCTGAACTAGCTCGCAGGCTTCGCCCCATTTATTAAATGGTTATAGCAGTGAATAATTGTGCATCTCTTTTGGTGGATCATGCTAAATGCTCAACTTTTTTCTCAGCAACCACACTTATTGGTCTAGCCCCGCCTTAGCACCAGGAGAAAAGAAATCCTGGCACCGTGCCTGCTCTATTCTCACTCCGGTTCCCAACACTAGTCCCTGCTGAGCTACTGTCCCCAAAGGGCCCCCAAATCAAGCCTGAGAGAGTTCTTAAACCTGCCACCTCCATGGTTAGGGTCCGGTTAGGGTTAGGCAGAGAACTACTCAATTGACACAATAATTCAAATGATATTTATTAGCCTTTTTTTCGGGGCTTTCAACCATCACAAAACCTTAAACAGTGAGGAACGTTTAGTTGTTTGGCTTGGAAACTAATGTGTCGACTAGCAAGCTCAGTTGCTGATCAGGATTCATCCTTAGCAATTTAGGATTTCTCTCTACCTGAATGATAAGAATCAAAGCTCATTCCTGCCCTTTAAATAGTTTGACTAACAATCCTGACTCAAGATCCCCTAGCTGTTTCCAGAGCTTTCTACCAATTTGCTGCCCTAGGCGAGATTTTAGCTGGCGGAAACTCTGCCACAGACACCAGCATCAACTCAGCCAGCAAGGAGGTCTCTTAGTACTAGGATGGGTTAAATGCAGAGGCCAAATGTCACTGTGTGTGCTGTGTGCTCTGCATGTGTGACCATTAAAGAGGGTTTCATCCTCCAATTCTATCTATCTATCAACCCGGCCAGCAAGGAGGTCTCGTAGAGCACACGTACCCCCCACACAGCCACCAGCATCAACCCGGGACAATCAAACGTACCTCCCTCCAACACAGCCACCAGCAGCCCTGCACCATCACCCCCACCTGCACAGCAGCCAGCCCCACTGTCTTGGAAGACGGACAAAGACCCTGACACTGCTCCCCCTGTCTTTACATGTTTTAGTTGGTTGAAAAGGTTCTGATATTGTAAATAGTAAGATTTTCCAGTTTCTTATATTTTTATAAATAGTTGGTTGAAAAAAACATATTTATAATAAATTGTTGGTTGAAAAAGAGTTATAATGCTGAATTTGTATTTGTACACATCACACAACCTTGGTATGTCATATGAAGTCATTATTCAGTCCTGATGTATCTCAGTCCCTGCTGTGGGGAAAGTAGTGATAAACAACTATTTTACTCAAAATTCGTAAAATGTTCATTTTACACATGAATTACAAATGTATATACAGTGTTAGTCATATATTACACTACTTTTGTGAACCTAAGACTTTGGTAAACCAAATCTAAAACACCAGAAAAATGGTTGACATGAGTAAGTGTTAAGACTGCCACAAGGCTCAGGACCCAAACGCACGACACCAGAAACAGGTCAGGTTTAACAAAGTATTTAATTAAAGGCAAAACACAAAACGCTCACTTGAAGGATCTTAACAAAGAAACAAAAGGAGTCTATCAAAATTCTTAGTGCGGTCCAGGAATGACTGGCAGGCTCGGTGAGACAAGACGAACTGACACAGGACAAAGGGAGACGCAGACTATATATACACACTGGGTAAGGGGACACAGGTGGCAACAATTAAGGGAGGGGCTGACAATCACACTGGAGGGAAAACACACAAGGGCAGGAAGGATTCTGAAACGAGAGGGAAAGGTTACTACAAAATAGAACAGGAAATCACAAGACAGAGCAAAAGGCAAAAGACTGAACTAAATAAATTAACTTAACATAAATGTCTAGACACCACAGTACCCCCTCCTTTACGGACGGCTCCGGACGGCCCAGAGAGTTCAGGATGGCTTTTGTAAAAATCCTTTATCAGGTCCTGGTCCACTATGAAGCTGGATGGGACCCACTGCCGCTCTTCCGGGCCATAACCCTCCCAGTCCACTAAAAACTGTTGACCCCTTCCTCGTTTTCTGACTTTCAGCAGACGCTTGACGGTGTAGACTAGACCCCCGTCAATGATCCTGGGAGGAGGGGGGGGCTTGGAAGCGGGAACCATCTTGCTTTCCTTGACCGGCTTGAGTTTACTCACATGGAATGTTGGATGGACTCTGAGTGACCTAGGCAGGCGCAAGCGAACAGACACAGGGTTAATACACTTGGACACAGTGAATGGGCCTACAAATCTTGGTGCCAGCTTCCTGGAGGCTACATTCAGGGGCAAGTCTCTGGTGGATAACCACACTTTCTGACCCGGTCTGTAAACAGGAGCAGGACGGCGATGCTGATCAGCCGCTTTCTTCATGCGGGCCGAAGTCCTCAGGAGGACCCGACGTGCTGAAGTCCAAATGCCATGACAGCGCCTGACCAGCGCGTGTGCCGAGGGAACCATGACTTCTTTCTCTGTCTCGGAGAACATGGGAGGTTGGTAACCGTAGACGCACTGGAACGGGGTCAAACCGGTGGCAGAGGTGGGCAATGAGTTGTGGGCGTATTCTACCCACGTGAGGTGTTTACTCCAAGAAGCTGGGTTTTGGGACACCAGGCACCGGAGGCAGGTTTCTAGTTCTTGATTAAGTCTCTCCGTTTGTCCATTTGATTGGGGATGGTAGCCGGAAGAGAGGCTGGCAGAGGCCCCGATGAGGCTGCAAAACTCCCTCCAGAAACGGGAGACAAACTGAGGGCCCCGGTCCGACACGATGTCCCTGGGAAAGCCGTGGAGACGAAAAACATGGTGCAACAAAACTTCAGCCGTTTCTTTGGCCGATGGCAGTTTAGGCAAAGCAATAAAATGTGTCATTTTAGAGAATCTATCCACCACCGTGAGGACGGTGGTGTTACCTTTGGATTCTGGCAGTCCGGTGACAAAGTCCACTGAGATGTCGGACCAGGGTCGACTGGGGATAGGCAGCGGTTTGAGCAGACCCATCTGGGGCCTGGAAGAGGTTTTATTCCTGGCGCAGATGGTGCAGGCGCCCACATACTCCTTGACATCCCTTTCCATAGATGTCCACCAGAACCGTTGCTTGATGCAGTACACAGTTTTTTTAACCCCTGGATGGCAGGTGAGCAGCGAGGTGTGAGCCCATTGAATGACCTTAGGACGCACAGATACAGGAACAAACAACCTATTTGGGGGGCAACCCCTAGGTGTCGGGCTCTCACCGTTAGCTCTTTTCACCTCTGTTTCTATTGGCCAAGTTACCGCTCCAACCACACAGTTCAGTGGAAGAATGGACTTTGGTTCCTTGGCCGAGGGTTCAGGATCAAAAACACGAGAAAGTGCATCTGGCTTGGCATTTTGTGAACCGGGTCTAAATGACAAGGAAAAGTTAAAACGGGTGAAGAACAAAGCCCATCTTGCCTGACGTGAGTTCAGTCTTTTAGCTTTTCGGATGTACTCAAGGTTTTTATGATCCGTCCAAACTATGAATGGTTGCTCTGACCCCTCCAGCCAATGTCTCCATTCCTCAAGCGCTATTTTAACTGCCAAAAGTTCTCTGTTGCCTACGTCATAGTTGCGTTCAGCAGGTGTTAACTTACGTGACAGAAATGCACATGGGTGGAGTTTGCTGTCCTTGGCTGATTGTTGTGACAACACAGCCCCAACTCCATCATTGGAGGCATCCACCTCCACCACGAACTGCCGTTGTGGATCAGGAATGATGAGAATAGGAGCAGAGGTAAACAGTCTTTTCAATTCCTGGAAAGCTTTGTCGGCCTGTGGAGTCCACAAAAACTGAACATGGGTTGAGGTGAGTGCGTGGAGAGGTGCAGCTATGGAGCTAAAATTCCTTATGAAGCGTCTGTAGAAGTTAGCAAAACCAAGAAATTGCTGTACCTTTTTCCTGTTGGTGGGTGTGGGCCAATTTGCGACAGCACTGACCTTGCTTGGATCCATCTTGACCTGGTCCGGAGCAATGATGAAGCCCAGGAATGAGACAGAGGTTTTGTGAAAATCACATTTCTCAGCCTTCACAAATAGCTGGTTTTCCAGAAGGCGTTGGAGGACCTGGCGGACATGCTCAACATGGGACTCTTCATCAGGAGAGAAAATCAATATATCATCCAGGTAGACAAACACAAAATGATTCAAATATTGTCTGAGCACGTCATTCACAAGAGCCTGAAATACAGCAGGAGCATTAGTTAGCCCAAATGGCATAACTAAGTATTCATAGTGGCCACTGGGGGTATTGAATCCAGTCTTCCATTCGTCCCCCTCCCTTATCCTGACCAAGTGATAGGCATTCCTCAAGTCAAGTTTTGTAAAGATCTTAGCTCCTTTCAACAGTTCAAAAGCAGTGGAAATGAGGGGGAGAGGGTACCTATTCTTTACCGTTATATCATTCAGGGGAGAGTAGTCTATGCAGGGTCGGAGGGATCCATCTTTTTTACCTACGAAGAAGAATCCGGCACCAGCAGGAGAAGACGATGGACGAATGAGGCCCGCCTTCAGAGATGAGTCAATGTAATCCGTCATAGATTGTCTTTCAGGACCAGAGATTGAGTATAGACGTCCCTTGGGAATGGGTGCACCCGGTAGCAAGTCAATTGCACAGTCATAAGGTCGATGAGGAGGCAACGTAGAGGCCCGAGCCTTACTGAAAACCTCCCTCAGGTTGTGGTAACAGGAGGGAACATTGGGCAGGTCTGGTAAGTCAGATGCATGGTCATGGGTAACTTGCTTAGTCTCTACCTCACTCCCTGAAGTAACCCTTCCTACAGACAGCCTTTCAACTTCTCCTGGTGAGGCCAAACATGTATGCTTACATTCTCTTCCCCAACCCCTCACCCTACCGGAACGCCAGTCAATATGAGGATTATGTCTTTTCAACCATGGGAAGCCTAAAATCAGAGGGTGTTGGGCGGAGTCGAATAAATGGAATGTCATGAATTCTGTGTGGTTGTGATTTATGATAACCTGGACGGGCTCTGTGTGGTGAGTGACCTGAAACAATAATCTTCCATCAAGGGCGCTGGCATTTAAAGTTTGAGCTAAGGGCATGGTGACAATGTTCAAGCTTTTGGCAAGGCTCCAGTCCATTAAACTTTCGTCTGCTCCTGAATCAATGAGAACATTGTGTGTTAAGGTCTGCTTACCTAATTTCATTTGGATAGGAGTCAGCGTACGAGGAGAGTAGTCCGAAGTTAGTCGGCTCACCAGCGCCCTCCTCTTGCCTGGGGAGCCCCGTCTTTTAGTGAGCAAGCGGCCATCAGGTGTCCACGATGCCCACAGTAGAAACACAGGCCCTGGCGGAGGCGCCGTTCACGCTCCTCCAGTGAAAGTTTTGCTCGGCCAAGTTGCATGGGTTCCTCTGATGCGGTGGATGGCGTTGTCAAAGGAGGCTTGATCCAGACCCCGGAAGAAGAATCCTCCCCCATCCGGATGCCACGAGGAGGCCCTCTGGAGCTTGGTGAACGAACTGCAGGTTGTTCTCTTTCTTTTTGTCTCTCCCAGAGTCTATTATCTATTCGTATAGCCAGAGCAATCACAGAGTCTAAATCTTCTGGAAGATCTAATGGGGCTAAGTGATCTTTGACAAGGCCTGAAAGTCCATTTACAAAGGCGTCCAGCAAGGCCAGATCATTCCAGCCACTGTCTGCTGCTATTGTCCTAAACTCTATGGCATAATCAGACACTCTTTGATTTCTTTGCTTAAGTTGAACTAGAGCTTTAGCCGCTTCTCTCCCTGGTGCTGTACGATCAAAAATCTTTTTCAGGGAATCAGTAAACAGTCTGAGTGTTCTGCAAAGGGGAGAGTCTCTGGCCCACTCTGCTGTAGCCCAGGCTGCTGCTCTACCAGTCAGGTGTGTTATCATGAAAGCTATCCTAGACTGGTCTGTTGGAAAGGCAGAAGGCTGATGTTGATAATGCAGGTCGCATTGGACTAAAAAAGGGCGGCAGTCACCTGAGTCACCGGAGAATTTCTCTGGGGATGCGAGACGAGAGCATGAAGAAGGAGTAGTTTCTTGGACCACACGAGCCACAGGATTCACAGCCTCAGGCAGGGGCGCAGCAGCGGAAGAGGTTTGAGATCCAGCTTCCAGGTGAGCAAGGATACGGACAAGCTGATCTGCCATGTGGTTGACTTGGCTGTTCACGGATGTTTGGAAGCTGTCTTGACGACCACTCAATTCTCTCACTCCCTGGTCAATTGATTTCAGCTGATCGTCATGTTGAGACAAAAGCGTGCCTTGGGAGCGCAGAGCTGCTCTGAGCCTGTCTGGGTCGGCTGGGTCCATACTTTGGTCAGTTCGTACTGTTAAGACTGCCACAAGGCTCAGGACCCAAACGCACGACACCAGAAACAGGTCAGGTTTAACAAAGTATTTAATTAAAGGCAAAACACAAAACGCTCACTTGAAGGATCTTAACAAAGAAACAAAAGGAGTCTATCAAAATTCTTAGTGCGGTCCAGGAATGACTGGCAGGCTCGGTGAGACAAGACGAACTGACACAGGACAAAGGGAGACGCAGACTATATATACACACTGGGTAAGGGGACACAGGTGGCAACAATTAAGGGAGGGGCTGACAATCACACTGGAGGGAAAACACACAAGGGCAGGAAGGATTCTGAAACGAGAGGGAAAGGTTACTACAAAATAGAACAGGAAATCACAAGACAGAGCAAAAGGCAAAAGACTGAACTAAATAAATTAACTTAACATAAATGTCTAGACACCACAGTAAGTCTGTGTTTTCACAAGAGTTTTGAAGGTTTTAAAAAAAATGGGATGTCAAATGTTCAGCTTTAGAGCTAATGATCTCATCACAAAGTGCTCTAAGGTGAGTGACTTTATACCAAGAACAGAGACTGTCCTGAACACTTTGATATGTAACACACGGGGTGCCATGTATAACAAGTAGCCTACATTTAAAAGGTGATTTAAGGAGACATCTAAAAAAGACTCAAGAGGGTTAATGCGCCGTTTTTGTATTACTATAATGAACAGCAATACGTTAGGTGCATTCTTTATCACCATCATGTTATAGTGATACAGTTAGTTTGTGTTAGTTTATTTGTTTAAATACAACATTTAGGTTAGCCTTACTGTGAAGGCTAACCTAAATACGGTGCTTTTCTACAGATTACCTTACCACTGCACTGGTAAGGTAAAACTAGGCCGATTAATAAGATGGGAAGTGCTTTGTAACTTTGACCCGCTTGAATGAAAATACAAAAAATATGAAGAAAGAGTTATCTCTGGGGCTGCTTCGCTGCCAGCTGTAGCTCCCCGGGACCTGAAAGTGGCGTAGTCTGAGTACTTCAACATCAATGCATACCAATGTATGTGCTCGATATGCTGTATTCAGTGGCGTTTTTATATGTACAAAAGTGGTGGGGCACGAACAACTTAGATGTCTATATATAAGCTTCTGGTGTTTTTTTTAAAACGTAAACAAATAGCTGTAGGTAGGCTATCCATGGTTCCGATAGAGAGAGGGGGGGGGGGTATAAGGAAAACACAGACACTCATCACCGAGGTCACAATATCAATCGATCCAGCAGAGCAATAGCCTATAGGCAAAACACAGAAGATCAACAAAAGATATGACATCAAATGAACTTACCAAAGCTGAAGTGGACGGTCAACTTCATTCATTTTCTTTCCGTTTTACTGATTGTAATCGCTATACGCTGCTCTCTCTCGTCTCCTCTTCACAAACAACTACTATTTTTGCGGCACACGTACTTACAGCCAATCAGCTCTCTGAATTATGAGATGACGTTTGGTGGGTATGTCAGCACAGTGCCCCTATGGTGATTATTTTGTTGCCGCACACATTGAATAGAAAAAGACTCTGAGCATGTGCAGTGTAGTTTTTACAGCAACCATTCACTTTGACAGTGAGAGGGAGGGGCTAGATCGGGGCTTGACCCACGTCGCTCAAAACGGCTCAATAGGCACACTGTAGACACTAATTAGAAGAACACTGAGTAAAACAGCAATTTACAGACGAAGCAGATGATTAAACATGATCTTAAAATATATTTTAAGATGTATTTTTTTGCATTTATATGGATTTTTTTGGAATTATTATTTGAATTTCTGCTGACACCAGGTGGGTCAGTGCACCTGCCCCTAATGACCAATCGCCACTGGCTGTATTGAACAAATAAACTAACCCAAACTAACTATCACTATAACATGATGGTGATGAAGAATGCACCTAACGTACCGCTGTTCATTAAAGTAATACAAAAACGGCACATTAAACAAACCATCATGCTCTTACTTTGAAACCTTGAAATGCGGAAATGTCGTCATCAGCAGGCCATCACGTGGTTTCCGAAAATAACCGAGTGACACGAGCCGATTTCGGTCGAGACCGGCGGAAGGTTTGTCTCAAAACTCTTGTGTGTGTAAAAAGACGATCCACGAGCAGAGATTTGAGATCCACGAGCAGAGATTTGAGATCCAGAAGCAGAGATTTGAGATCCAGAAGCAGAGATTTGAGATCCAGAGGCAGAGATTTGAGATCCAGAGGCAGAGATTTGAGATCCAGAAGCAGAGATTTGAGATCCAGAAGCAGAGATTTGAGATCCAGAAGCAGAGATTTGAGATCCAGAAGCAGAGATTTGAGATCCAGAAGCAGAGATTTGAGATCCAGAAGCAGAGATTTGAGATCCAGAGGCAGAGATTTGAGATCCAGAGGCAGAGATTTGAGATCCAGAGGCAGAGATTTGAGATCCAGAGGCAGAGATTTGAGGTCCACAAGCAGAGATTTGAGATCCACAAGCGCATTTTTGGTTGACAAATACAAAATGGATTCACAAATGCCTGATCGAAAGTTGTCAATGTTAAAGAGATATTCACAAATTCCTTTTGTTTATTTGTAAATTAATTATAGTATTCACAGATCTTTTTTTTATTTGGGAAAATATTTTGCGTATTTAAAGATCCGTTTTACATTTGCAAATTTATTTGTGAGTTTGAAATCTTTTAAATGCATTTTTGGATGGTGTTTTACATTTACAAATCACATATTTACACACAAATTATTTTTATGTTCACACAAATATTTATGAGACAAATCTAACCCGATAAATATATCTATTTTTCTATATAATGTGTGTATGGGGTTAACATATAAATAAATATCCTTTTTTTAAAGATTGTGTTGATTAACGACACACATCATTTTTCCTCATAGACTTCAAAATCCATTATTTGAAATCTGGAAACTATAGTGGGCATTTAATTGTATCATATTTGGTTGGTAAAAAAATTACCAAATCATAAAAAATAAGAAACAAATAATTGTCTCTAACTCAAATATTTGAATGTCTGAATGTATCATACACTTAAGAACGTCACCTGGCCTATATGTTCATTTCATATGTTTTTAAAACATTATTTATGCTTTAAGACCACTTGTATGTGTTTCCAGAATATTTTAGTAAAGATTTGGGTCCACATTAAAACACTTAAACAATTCAACAGAGATAATTTGTAATTGCTGCAATGATGGAACTTATAGACATCCCCCTGATGTCTGTTAGGAACTTCCTCCGTGAGATATAAATCAAAGTATATGGGCAGCGCTAACCCCTCTGAGAGTCGATAGAAAGTAGCTCACCAGTTTGTCCTTGGTACTGAATCCATATAGAAGTGATGTGCCTTTTATAAACCACTCTCCCTGCCACACTTGACCTCCATGTCAAACTTCAGCTGTTGGCAAATGATCAAACTGTAAACGCCAAAGAGCTGGAACATGTTTGTGGACAGAGACAGAGAGACTTGTAGAGCTGCTGAGCAGCTGCTGAGTGAGGGGCTGAGGATCCAGAGACCACGGACACATTATTACCACATCCATCTGCTTTATCTGCCTGCTCTGTTATTATCATCGCAGTCTGCATATTAATAACTCATTATCATCCCGCAGCACATTTTCAGCTGATTGAACCCCCCCCTGCTTCTCTGCATTCGGTTTGCCACAGAACCTTGCAGAGCGTCCACACATGTGGGATGGAGTTTCGATCCAACGTACATTTATTGAAAATGAGTTTGGCTTTTTTGCCTCTTTAATTTGTATTGTTTTATAATAGGTTTCATATGCATTGTTTAACGCTTTGAATCCACTGAACACTTAAACGTTCATGCAGAGATGTTGTGGCTTTCTCCAAGGCAAAGACACATGTTTTGTGCAACCTTTCCCTTACAAGGCTTTATATACCTTAAATTAACACAACTCTGACACTCACACTCTGCTGTTTGGACTTGAGTCGCAACCCAGTCTCACGGCATTTCGTGTTATAGTCACAAAATTAATCTATTGATTCGTGTTCACCAACACAATTTCCCCATTTTTTTCGTGTCACACAGAACGATTTTAAAAGCAATGTATTTCTATTGGTAGTATGTTTCGTGCCTGCACCAAATAATAACAAATTAGAATGAAAAAAAGATTTAAAAAATACAGATGTCAGTATTCTGAGGCTCTGAAACCCATTTCTTTTCCTCGCGGACGGCAAAAAAAGTCCGACATTATACAATTTAAAATAAAAACAATAATCGTGGCTTGATATTGAGTAAGAAAATGTTTTTATGAACCACACAGCTTCCGGTCTTCCAAGACCCGACAAGACAAAAAGACGTGGTGCAGGCACGAAACACACTACCAATAGAAATACATTGCTTTTAAAATCGTTCTGTGTGACACGAAAAAAAGGGGAAGACCGTGTTGGTGAACACGAATCAATAGATTCAATTAATTTCGTGACTATTACACGAAATGCCGTGAGACTGGGTTGTCAGTCAAGCATCCCTTTGGAAATACTCACATATTTAAAGGGGACCTATCATGCAAAATGCACTTTTTGATGTCTTTTATACATAAATATGTGTCCCCGGTGTGTCAGGGAACTCACAAAGTGTCAGAAAACAAAACCCTTTCTCTTTTCCTCCGTACCCACATCTTTAAAAAAAAGAAAAGAAAAAGGGGGGGGGCTAACAAGCAGGTCCAGAATTTTGAGAAGGGTCAAGCTGCGGCCGCGCCCAGTACACGCCAGTACACGACACTACACGACACGCCCCCTACACGACACGCCCACCTGACACGACACTACGGTGGCTGAGAGACCGTACATGGCAGATTAAAAACGAATTGCAAATGTTATTGTAGCATTTTAAGCAACTATTAGGCAAATAATTAATAACCTAGTCTATTCGTTTGAGACACAACAGTATAACTTTCAACCCAAATCATTTTGTCAACAAAACGGTGGTTTAGTAAACTTTTTTTAATATATAAAATAGGTATTAATGAGATAATCTATTAATTATGTTTGTCTAACTGCTACACATGTATTTATACATAAATGTAGATATTTGTGAACATCTAAATATAGTTGTTAAAGGTTTTAAGATATACATAATCACATCATGGGGTCATTAAGGACCAAATTAGGAGGGCCAGTCAGGCCACTAATGAGCTCAATCATTCACATGTATTATTATTACTTTATAAATTACGAGTACTAGGGGTCTATTACAAAACCTTTGAAGGAATCGCATCAATTCAAATAAATGTATGGCAAGTATGATCAAATTAACATAATGTCAAGATATAGCCAATAGACAATCAACATGCTTGAATATAAAGGAAGAAGAACAATAAACAGATGAACATTTAGGTTTTATGTGTAAATTGTGATAGAGCAAACCATCTTAATACATCTGGCATACTAAGACAGCAAACTAAGCTTCGTTAACTGCTGCTAGAACACAGTTTTACCATGGGGTATTTCTAACAAGACCAAAAAGATATACAGGGCTTCCAAAACAGAAGAAACCAACTCAATACAGTATTTTAATTTCCTTCAAAACGACAAAAGCACTAATAAAAACCAAATAACACTAACATAAAGGAAAAGTACTTGAAGTGGTTGCCTGTTGTAAATACCTTGGTATCTGGCTTGATGATTGTCTCTCTTTTAAACCTCAGGTCAATAATCTGCTTAGAAAGCTGAGGGTTAGGCTAGGTTTCTTTTTCAGAAACAAGTCCTGTTTCTCGCTTGAGGCCAGGAAAAGGCTCTGTGACCTTTTGACCTGTGCTGGACTATGGTGATCTGATCTATATGAATGCACCTGCCCATCACCTGATCAAGTTAGTGTCATGTCTCGGAAACTAATTATGAAAGTTTATTCTTTATATTAGTTTTGTCATGTCCCTTTGTCCTGTGCCTTCTGTCTTATTTTGAAAAGTAATTCTCCCTCTCGTTTCAGGACTCCATGCTCCCCGCTCCTATGTGTCTCCTGCGTTCGTGATTGTTTACCCCGCCCTGATTGTTTCCACCTGTGGCCCTCACTTGTGTATATATTGTTTTAGTTCCCACCTGTCCAGTGCAAGTTCGTTTTCATTCATGACGACATTCAAGCCTGCTCCATGGTCGTATTCCGTGTTCATGCCCCTGACGATTGCAATTAGTTTTTCCTCGAAAGAGTGATTTTGTGTTTCCTGTTTTGTTACTGTGTTAAGTCCAGTAAAGTCTTTATTTTTGAAAACCACCTGAGTCTGAGTCGTGCATTTGAGTTCATGCCTTTGAGTTCACCCCTTGACAGTTAGATGCCCCCTATCACAGTGCGCTGAGATTTGTTACTAACTGTAAAGTACTTACTCATCACTGTACCCTGTATGCCAGGGCAGGTTTGCCTTCTCTAACTGTACGGAGGCTCAGTCACTGGTACATGTTCATCTATAAAGCCATGTTGGGTAAACTCCCATCTTATATCTGCTCTCTGATCACACGGAGAGTTGCAAGTAGCTATTGCCTGAGATCTCATGATGTGTTTTTGTTACATGTGCCAAGTGCAAGGACTTGAAAGTCCTTCAGCGTTTGTTGTGCTTCCTCACTCATGTTCTTGGCGAGGTCATGGGCACAAAGTTCCATCTCACTGATAAGACAAGATGGTATAAAGAAGTCATATATGTAATATTATAAATTCATGTACACTTTAATGGAAATTGTATTAGCATTCTCCTCATGTTTCCAGCTTACCTCCAGTCATACTCGGCCTAATAGTTGCTTAAAATGCTGCAATAACATTTGCAAATCGTTTTTAATCTGCCATGTACGGTCTCTCAGCCACCGTAGTGTCGTATCAGGTGGGCATGTCGTGTAGGGGGCGTGTCGTGTAGTGTCGTCAATTCGCTTTTAATCTGCCATGTGTGGTAATGTCTCTCACCCACCGTAGTGTCGTGTCAGGTGGACGTGTCGTGTAGTGTCGTGTACTGGCCGCGGCCGCAGCTAGACCATATTGAGAATTTTCGCTCATTGGCGCGACATCCGGTCGACGTGACACGTCCCAACCTATCGTCCCCGGCACACGTGACACGTCCCAACCTATCGTCTCCGGCACACGTGACACGTCCCAACCTATCGTCTCCAGCACACGTCCCAACCTATCGTCTCTGTATACAGTAGTGATGGGAATTACGGCTCTTTGAAGGGAGCCGGATCTTATGGCTCCGTTCCTTTCCGAGAGCCGTCAAAAAGAGCCCTTTTTTAAGGGGGCGGGGTTAATAGGTTTATCTGCGAAATAATCACTGTATTGCCAGAATTCTACTTTTACTCACAGAAAATGTATAATCTCTCAGCCAGCCGAACTACCACTCAAGCAGCGTTATCCCATCATCTATGGTAAATTTGCATTCAGGAAAGCAAGTTCCTTTAAAGGCGAGTGGATTTATGGCAGGCAGTGAACCAACGATAAAAAGAACGGCTCTCACCAAGTAGGACTCGGTTCCCTTCGTTCGTACCAAAGAGCCGTTCAAAAGAATCGGATCGTTCGCGAACGTCACATCACTAGTATACAGTCGCAGCTGTGTGTCTCTGAATTCAGAAGGATGTCTGCTGGAGGCTTAGAGTAAAGTTGTTATATATATATATATATTAGGGCTGTCAAGTTAACGCGTTAATAAAAAAAATTAACGCCACTAATTATTTAACGCGATTAACGCATGTGTATTCTTTGTCCTCGTCGCCCCGTAGTTTCAGAGCGCATCGAGTTTAAAATACCATCTGCAAGCTGATGCTGACCGCCCCGCTCCTGCCGCCCGCTTGCGGCAGGAGCGGACTGGCCATCGGGAGGACCGGGAGGGTGTGTGTATGTGTGGCGCGAGCGAGAGAGAACGAGTACACCTTACGTGTATTGTTGTTAGCATCTGGTGCTAGCTAGCTGCGCTAACGGATATAAGGAGCTGTTTCAATGAAAACAGAGGAGCGACATTTCGCCGACAACTGCGCCGAGCACTTGACTTTATGCAGGTAGCCAGACAGTGGGACATTGTACGAAAAGTCAGCACACTCAGCACGGATAGTGCGCGCAACATGATTGCAGCGTCCAGGCAGCTCCCGTTCGAGCATATGCATTGAGTTGCACACACACACACACACACACACACACACACACACACACACACACACACACACACACACACACACACACACACACACACACACACACACACACACACACACACACACACACACACACACTTTGTATTGTATTATTGTATTGTATGAGAGAGGTTCCAGGTTGAATTGAGGTGAATATTTGTAATATTCAGAGGTTGTTGTGTTTAATATTCATGAGAATATTTGTCATTGTTCAAATGATAATAAACAAACATTTGCATAAAGCATATTTGTCCACTCATATGTTGATAAGAGTATTAAAAACTTGAAAAATATCCCTCTAAGGTACATTTAGAACAGACAAAAAATGTGCGATTAATTTGCGATTAATCGCGATTAACTATGGACAATCATGCGATTAATCGCGATTAAATATTTTATCGACTGACAGCGCTAATATATATATAATACATATAATGGCACTGTTCTAGCGGTAAACACTTAAGAAAGAACATTTCAAGCTATGTGCTGTATCAGAAACAATGCGCGGTGTGTTTTGGGAGTAATATGCTGTGTGTTTACATTAGCAAGCATGCTAACACTCAGCTAACCATGGAGCTAACGCTGTAGGCTACTGGAGAGAATATGTGTAACGTAATGTCCTTGTGGTAAACCCTGCGAGAGAGAAAGGTTTGAGCTCCATACTGTTTCAGAAATAAAGCTTGGTTAGTGGTTATGAGCATAACATGGCATTTAATCACCGCAGCATTGGGCTGAGCTTCTCCCGGTAGCAGGGGAAAGCTGTGTGACGCTACAAAGGGGCGTGGCTGGCAGCAGAATCAGCCTGTTTGCAACAGGGCTGCAAAAGAGGGGTATGAGCAGTATGAGGCATGGCTACAATGGGTGATCTGTTTGGTATTTTAAGCAAAAAACTTCACAGACATGTTTTGTATAGGTGTGGCCCTAAAATATATTTTTCCAATATAGCATAATAGGCCCACTTTAAATATTCAAAATAAAGTTTTATAGCAATAATTACATTATTACAAATGACACCATGGATAAGACAGATGATTTGTATTGATTCCAATGTTGTCATCGCATCAGAGCTTTGTAGGCAGGATAAAGAATGGGGATGTTATCTTCCTGTGCCAGAGACGTAAGTTGATAGCTCTTAAAACAGCAAATCTCTCATAGACAAACCTTTTCTTCCTCTTCATTACCACAGTTTCTACAATAACAAAAAATAGCACCAACTGGTTGGACTCATCATCCCCTACTGATTGGTCAGGTCAAAACACAATGTCAGTGTGATTTATGAAATGAAAGAAAATGATGATTCAATCTCCTTATCAAGCTTATTTTGGAGTTATTGAATGACAAAATAAACTCAGTCAAACAGCTCTCTTATTCCGCACTTCAACACTGACACCTGAGTCAAAGAACACATTAAAATGTATACAGAGTAAGACAATCGTTTTGTTTCGCGAAATAAACTACTAAAAGGGAGAGATGCACAGAAGTGTCTGTCACATATTCACAGATAAACAGTTAGGTATAGTTGGAGCACTGACCTGGCAGGCGTTGTAGAGCAGCTGGTGCTCAAACTTCTTGACGCCCAGGATCTGCTGGAACATCTCGTACAGCTGGTCCTTGCTGAGAATGAGCTCGGAGGCGGCGCTGGCTGTCATCCTCTGCTGGTGTTTTCGGGGGTCCTCCTCTCCTCGGTAGATGGTGTCAAACTTGGCGATCCAGGAGCTCAGCACCGTCTCCTTGCTCAGGCCGTCGATCTCAGGCAGGCTGCGCACCCTCTTCTCTATGTGCTTCTTGAAAACCTCCCGGGAGTCGCTGGCCGAGCAGCCACCGCTCTGCACCATCCGGGACACACGGTCGCTCTTGAGGAACACCTGCAACCAGTTTGTGAAATGTTCTTTATGCATCACAAACTCAGAGTGGTGTAAAGTAACCAAGTAGATTTACTCAAGTACTGTACTTTAGTTCAATTGTAGGTACCCTAACTTTACTTGAGTGCAATGGCGGTACTAGATTAATTTAAGTGGGGGGCAGTAATGGCGCCAATGCATTTATGAGGGGCACATTTAATGCAGGAAGAAGGAGACTTTAACGTGTTTAGTTTAAAGTGAAAATACATAAAAAACAATTTTTTTACTAAATTCACAAGCTACCCTGCAGTATAGAAAGTCATTACAACTACCTTTGATAACACTTTAATGCATCAATAATTATAAAGCATATCATTTATATTATTCTGAAACGGACCAATCTGCACAATGACTACTTTAAGTATATTTTGATGCTAATACTTTTCTACTTTTTAACATTTTGTTTGCAGGACTTTGAATTGTAACAGAGTACTCCTACACTCTGGTACTTCTACTTCTACTTAAGTAAAGAGCTGAGTACTTTTTCCATCTCTGTAAACTCATCGATAAGTTTGGGCCTGTGTTCTTAAAGAAGGAACATGCTAAAGCTACTGCATCATGGGTAAATACCTCTCGCCCTTCTGGAAGAACACAGTAACACCTTCAGCAACACCCTGACCCCCCACACCAGGTAGACCAGGGAGAGGCTCCATCCTCCATCCAGCTGACACCATCACTCTCCACAGCTGTTCCCCTCTCACACTTCTCGTGAGCCTTTATGCACTCTTAACACACTAATAAATGTTCCCATTCCTGCACTACCAGTGGTGCCTTTTATCTTTATTTGTATCTCCCTTTACAGTACATTTGTATTTTTCTATTTGTATGTACATACACAACAGTGCACATGTGGTATTTATATAAGTATTGTACCATTTGTACTAAGCATCATGACCCCAAAATACTATTTTAGTTTGAATCAAGGACTTCAGTGTGAAATGCTACTTCTGTGTAGAGAGCCCATTTTCATAACGGAAGGATAAAACTGACTTTAAGTATGTGTGTTCAGTAAAAACAAATAAGAATTGAAATCACAACCACAACACGTTGCATTAAAGCTGTAGCTGGTGATTGATGAGTAGTAAATGGACACGCTGATGTCTCTGTCAGCTCTGTGTAAACCTCTGTTTCTGTTTCCTCTATCTTTCTCTTCCTGTCCGTCTCTCCCTCTGTCTGCCGGCGTCACTTCCAGCCTGGAGCTAAAGCCGTCTGAGAGCTTTGGCTTTTTAATTGAATTGGATAACCTGTGTCACCAGCTTCCTCTGTTAAATATCACACCTTTCTCATATGGCTGGCTGGTGCTGCCACATTAACTGATAAGAAAGTGCCAGTCAATGTGTCACTCCAGCAGGCCAACAAATAAACATGTTCCTTCTATAGAAACCAACAGCACCAGCAAACGCCTGTGTTAGTAAGAAAGCTTTTAAGAAACACATCAACTCATTAAACAACAACGGTATTATCACCTATGTATTGTGAACTCTGTTGACTTTACAAAGATAATAGAACATGGAGGAAATCTGTCTGAGCATGGAAAGAGCATTAACAACAGATATATACTGTGGATCTATGGGATCTATGTGTCAAAAGTTTAGTTTTAATAAGCAAAACATGTGTATTTTGTTACGTTATTTAACAGTGAACATAGACATTGTCAAATTAAGAATAAGCAATACAACAGATTAAATATAGGGCGTCAAGCTAAAGCTATATTATGTGAAAGCAAAACTACAACACACAGAACATGAGTACCATGGACTGTACTAATACCTCATTCACACCAACGCAACTCCGGTTCAAGCTCCGTGCTAGAGCTTTTCAGGTTCAGAACCGGTTCTTCGGTTTAGCTCCGGCTCTTTTCACACCGCCAGAGTCCGACTGGTGCTGCGTCATTGCGTCATCGTTTGCGTCATGACGTAACCGTTTGCGTGCCTGCTTCATAAAGCCAAACCGCGCAGAAACCCCTGACAGCTCACACCGACAACAACAACAATGGCCGATTGTGTTGAAGCGCTACTCGTTTTGGTAAAAACCAGCGGTTGCCATCTCTTTCTGCAATTGTTGGAGAATTGCTTTGGACCGCGTGCTCCCCTCCAGCTTCCTCTGTACCTCTTCGGAAGACCAGATTCCCAGTAGGTAGCTGGTCTCTTCAGTGGACCACTGCTGCTTGTTAAGTTTCTCCATCGTTGTGTACAAACTGGATAAAACGTGGGCTTTTTGTTGTTGTTCAGGAGTTGATCCTGCCCCTGCCCCTGCCCCTTCCCCTGCCTCGACGTAAGCGTGACGTATGCGGTGCTTTTGCTCTAGCCGGATAATTTTTTGGTGCTTGAAACGAACCGGATTCCGGAGCTAAGAGGCTGCTCCGCTGCGGTGTGAACAGGAAAACCCGGTGCTTTTCAAGCTCCAGCTCGGAACCAGCCCTGAAACACCGTTGGTGTGAATGAGGTATCAGACAATAGCTAAATATGAGCGGCTCCAGCCAGTGGCATGACACAGAGCTGAGCTGACACAAAGGGGGAGGGACGGTGGAGCAGGGGGCGGGGCTTTGTGACGCAGCAAGCAGATAGCTGGTTCCTGGCGACCTGAGACCCACCTGTCACTCAAAGCATCCACGTCCTTATTACCATAACCAGGGTTGGGAGGGTTACTTAAAAAATGTAATCCATTACAATCTATAGGTTACTAACGTAACCCCAGTTCTCAGAGTAACATGAAGTGAGATGTCTCACTATGGGATGCGCCTCAACGCATATGCATCAGAAGCATCAATCTCATTACGCCAATCCTGATTGGCTGGTGATCTTGACGACTACGTCAGGGAATCCACCCACCCTTTAAGTAGCTTGCGCTACATCGCAGCGTCATTCAAAATAAGCACCTCTTCTCGCTTCGCCCCAGCAAGAAGGGCCGTCTGGTGAGACATCTCACTTCATGTTACTCTGAGAACTGGGGTTACGTTAGTAACCTATAGTTCTCATTCATAACACTCCGTTCGATGTCTCACTATGGGATATTGAGACTCCCGTATTGCTAGACATGCTTATCTCGAAAATCACCAAAACAAAACAGTACTTAACAGGTAGAACCCTGTCCCAACACGGGGCCCAGCACTGCACGGGCCACACTTGGAGCAGAGACATCTAGTCTGTAAAAGCGGACAAAAGTGAGCGGTGAAGACCAGCTCGCTGCTGCACAAATGTCCTGGATGGAAACACCCTTGAACAAAGCCCAGGATGTAGCCAGTCCACGAGTAGAATGAGCACGCAGGCCCGTTGGTGCCTGCAAACCCTGACTCGTATAAGCCAGAGCTATCGCTTCCACAATCCAGTGGGAGAGCCGTTGCCTGGTAACGGGCTTGCCCTTATGAGGGTTAGCCCAGGATACAAAGAGTTGGTCATTGCATCGAAACTCTTTTGACCTGTCCATATAGGTGCGCAAAGCACGAACTGGGCACAGCAAATTCGGCCGCTGTTCTTCAGAGGAACATAGCGGTGAAGGAAATGCCTCAAGGTCAATGGGGGTGCATGAGCCAACCACCTTGGGCACAAAGGCAGGGTTGGGCTTCAGCAACACTCTCGTTTGCCCCGGGGCAAACTGAGTGCATGAAGGATGTACAGAGAGCGCGTGAATGTCACTGACTCGCTTGGCAGATGCCAGAGCCAGTAACAACACTGTCTTCAGTGACAGGTGTTTCATGTCAGCTCTTCCAGGGGTTCAAATGGAGGTCGAGTGAGCCCATCTAAAACCACTGCCAAGTCCCAAGGGCACCAGTGACCTGGAAACGGGAGGAGCCTGCGAGCCCCTTTCATAAAACGGCAGACCAAGGGATGTTGGCTAGCCGTCTTTCCCTCAAAGCCCACATGGCATGCGGCAATAGCAGCCAGGTACACTTTATCGTGAGAAAGCTCTGTGTTTATCAATCAGGTCCTGTAGAAATGATAGAATCACACCGACAGGGCATTGAAAAGAGATGTGTCCCTTTTGAAGGCACCACTCCTCAAACACCCTCCACTTACAGTCATAGAGAGACCTGGTGGAGGAAGCCCTTGCACTCTGAATAGTGTTTATCACCTTCTGAGGAAGCCCCACTGTACTCAAATTATACCACTCACGGGCCAGGCCCATAGTGCCAGGCGCTCTGGGTGTGGGTGAAAAATCCCCCCCGCCTGAGATAGTATGTCCCTGCGTAACGGGAGCTGCCACGGCTGCCCGCACAGCAGCTGATATATCTCCGCCAGCCAGTACATTGCAGGCCAGTGCGGAGCTATCAGGATCAGTGTGTGGCGATGTTTCTCACTCTGGCCAGAGTTGGGGTATTAGAGCCAGGGGTGGGAACGCGTACAGAAGGACCGGGGCCAAACGTGTGCGAGCGCGTCCACGCCTAACGGTGCGTTTAGATCGCGCATTGAAAAGAACAGCTGACATTGAGCATTTTCTTTTGACGCGAACAGATCTACCGCGGCCCGGCCGTAACGCACCCACAGCTGACTCACAATTGTTGGATGTAGAGTCCAGTCTGCATATAGTGGTGCACCTCTGGACAGCAGATCTGCCCCGAGGTTCATCACTCCCGGTACGTGCGTTGCTCTCAGAGAGAGGAGACGTCCGCAGCTCCATAAATCAGTTTGCGTGCCAGCATGTGTAACTGGAGAGAACGCAAACCCCCTTGACGGTTTATATACGATATTGTGGTCGTGTTGTCTGTCCTCACGAGGACATGATGTCCTTTAGAAAAGGCAGAAAGCGTTTAGGGTGAGAAACACCGCTAAGAGCTCCAGATAATTTATGTGTGACCGTTGGAGATCTCTGCTCCAGAGACCCCTCACAGGTCGACCTTCGTATATACCCCCCCAGCCCGTCAGACATGCGTCTGTGGTGACCACTTTCCGCGATAGGACAGCACCCATAGGTACACCCCGTACTAGAAAAGTCGGGTGCAGCCAGTGGCGCAGTGCCATTACGCATTCCACAGTGACCATCACTCTCCGCGCGCCATGACGCACGGGGTCCAGTCTGAGGGCAGCTACCCAGCGCTGAAATCCCTCATGTGTAAGCGGCCCAGTCGTACCACCAGGATGGCTGACGCCATGAGCCCCAGTAACCGCAGACATGATCTGAAGAGAACATATTTGCGTGGCTGGAAATGAGCGAGGCAAGCCCTGAAGGCTTTCACTCTCTCTGCTGACAGGCGGGCTGTAAAGGGCACCGAATTTAGACGTAAGCCCAGGAAGAGTACAGTCTGGGCTGGGGACAACATGCTCTTTTCTGTGTTTATTACGAAACCCAGGTCGAGCAGGTGTTTCACGAGGGTATTCGTCTGCGTAATAGCCTCCCGCTCCGACTGTGCAAGAAGGAGCCAGTCGTCTAAATAGGTTGCCAGGCGAATGCCCTGTTGCCTTAACGGGGCTATTGCTGCCTCCGTACATCGTACAAACACCCGTGGGCTGAGAGACAAACCGAAGGGAATCATCGTAATCCAGCTCCAGGACATCCTCCGCGGGTGGAACCACGGTGAGGTCCAGTTGGGAGCCCCAGCTTGTCACAGCGCGGGGCCCCATTCCCGCGGCTGCCGCCACCGTTGAGCCCCAGCTTGACACAGCGCGGGGCTCAACTCCCGCGGCGGTCGCCACCATGCCTCGATCGCCGGCCGGCAAATCAACAGGCATGAAGGGGTCTTGTCCCGACAGGCTAGCTTGGCACGCTAGCCGTCGGCGGAGGCTCTTGGTGGTGAAGCGGGCACAGTGTCCGCACGAACCGGGGGCGTCGATAGCCTCCTGGGCATGTTGCAGCCCGAGGCAGGACGAGCAGACCTGGTGTGAGTCCGTGCCCGAAATCTTGAACCCGCAGCCGCAGAGCCGAGCCTCCGAGCCTCCGTCTCCTCTGGTGTGAGGGAGAGAAGGGTCCATCCTCGCTCGCCGGGGTGTCGACGTGGAGGGACAAACGTGTAACAGGTATGTTACCGTTTGAAAAAACCAAAACCTTACCGTTATTTTAGGAAAAAAAAACGGCAGGGCAGATTTTAGTATTAACTGGTGTGTTAATAAATCAAATCCCGTGCGAAGCAAAAGTAGCCGGCAAGCGTCCGGCGACCGAAGGTTAGCTTGTGGTTCAGTCTGTGGACAGTTAAGCTAGCCCGGCTACTGATATTTTTGAGATGTGCTCCGAAGCGAGAAGAGGTGTTTGAATGACGCTGCGACGTAGCGCAAGCTACTTAAAGGGTGGGTGGATTCCCTGACGTAGTCGTCAAGATCACCAGCCAATCAGGATTGGCGTAATGAGATTGATGCTTCTGATGCATACGCGTTGAGGCGCATCCCATAGTGAGACATCGAATGGAGTGTTATGAATGAGAACTCTAGTTACATGTCAAAATCAAATCAGTGACCTAATCTGAGTATCACAATATAAAAGTAGTGCAACCTGGTTACTTTTTTCATTACTTTTGGATTACCTCAATATCAAATGCAATGCAGATAAAAAGAATATAAAATAAATACAAATAAGATGTTTTTTACTTAAGTATAGGTAACCTGTAAACCAAGATATTTCATAAAAAAAATGAACTAACAGTAAAAGTTTATAAATGCTGTTTAAGCTTAATACATTAATCAAAAGCAGACTGTATTTTTGTTTAATAATGTTAATAAAAATGCATGTATTTAAATTAAAGAAGATGAAATTAGCCTAAATATTAACCATACAGACATTTTATTCAGTATGTCTCCCTATAATATATCTATCTTTATTTCAAAATGTGTTGTAACACTATAATCCTGCTAGTTCTCTCTTTTTTAAAATGTAACAGGCCAACACAAAACTAGGGCCAAAAGTGTGGGTGGAGGGGGTCTGGAGGACGGGTTTGGGCTGACAGCCCAGGGGCACAGCGGAGGACCCGGAAGGGGTCTCGGGCGGACGGCCCGGGGGCAAGGCAGAGTTCATGGTGGGGCGAAGGCCACAGCGGGCGAACTCAGGGGGCCAGGCATGAGGGCGAAGGCAGCGGCTGGAAGAGTCAGGGGGCCGGGCTCGAGGGCGAAGGCAGCGGCTGGAAGAGTCAGGGGGCCGGGCTCGAGGGCGAAGGCATCGGCTGGGAAAGTCAGGGGGCCGGGCTCGAGGGCGAAGGCATCGGCTGGGAAAGTCAGGGGGCCGGGCTCGAGGGCGAAGGCAGCGGCTGGAGAACTCAGGGGGCCGGGCTCGAGGGCGACGACGGGACAGCTCCGGAGGAAAGGCAGGAAGGCAGCGCCGGGACAGCTCCGGAGGACGGGCAGGAAAACGGCGTAGGCCGCGATGGGACCCCTCCAGTGTCAGCTGGATCGCCAGAGCACTGGGATCAAGAACAGGAGCTGGTGGAACCCCTGGCGGGTCAGGCGTAGACGGGACCCTGGACGGAACATGGGCTGGTATCAGTGGGACCCCCGATGGAGCAAGGGCTGGTGTCAACGGGACCCTCGGCGTAGCACGTGTCGGTGGAACCCCCAACAAGACAGGATATGGTGTTGGCAGGAAACCCGGCGGAGCACGTGTTGGCGGGACCCCCAACAGGACAGGATATGGTGTTGGCAGGAAACCCGGCGGAGCAGTTGTTGGCGGGACCCCCAACAGGACAGGATATGGTGTTGGCAGGAAACCCGTCGGAGCAGGTGTCGGCGGGACCCCCAACAGGACCGGATATGGTTTTGGCAGGAAACCCGGCGGAGCAGGTGTCGGCGGGACCCCCAACAGGACAGGATCTGGTGTTGGCTGGAAATCCGGCGGAGCAGGTGTCGGCCTGACCCCCAACGAAACAGGTGTTGGCGGGACCCCCGGCGGGACAGGTGTCGGCGGGACCCCCAACAGGTCAGGATCAGGTGTTGGCAGGAAATCCGGCGGAACCCCCAACGAAACAGGACATGAAGTTGGCAGGACCCTCAGCGGAACCCCCAACGACACAGGACATGGAGTTGGCAGGACCCCCGACGAAACAGGTGTCGGCTGGACCTCGAACGGCACAGGACATAGGGTTGGCAGGACCCCCGGCAGAACAGTAGTGGGCGGGGCCTCCAACGGCACAGGACATAGGGTTGGCTGGACCCCCGGCAGAAGAGTAGTTGGCGGGACCTACAACAGTACAGGACAAAGGGTTGGCAGGAACCCCGGCAGAAAAGTAGTCGGCGGGACCCCCAACGGGACAGGACATGGAGTTGGCAGGACCTCCGACGAAACAGGTGTCGGCCGGACCCCCAACGGCACAGGACGTAGGGTTGGCAGGACCCCCGGCAGAAGAGTAATTGGCGGGAGAGAGCCAACAGGAGACGAGGTGCTGGAGTCGGCCGGTACGCCGACAGGACACGGGAGCTGGCGTCGGCCGGAGAGCCAACAGGTGACAAGGAGCCGGAGTCGGGACCATGGCTGCTGGGTCCGGTACTTGAGCCGGAACCATGGCTGCTGGGACCGGAACAGAGGCCTGGACCATGGCTGTATGGGCCGGTTCTGGAGCCGGAACCATGGCTGTATGGGCCGGTTCTGGAGTCGGAAAAATGGCTGTGGAGACCGGAACTGAAGCCTGGATCATGGCTCTGTGGGCCGGTTCTGGAGCTTGAAACATGGCTGCCGGGGCCGGTACTGGAGCCGGAACCATGGCTGCTAAGGCCTGTACCGGAGCCCAAAGCATGGCTTCAGGGGCTCGGGTTGCTAGCCTGGACTTGCGACTCCCTCTCTTAGGAGCCTTTTGGAGGCTCCGTGGACCTCCAAAAGCCAGACGAGTACCCGAGAACGGATCCTGGACAGGAGCAGGAAATGGGGAAGAATCAGGGGTTGACTCCAGACAGAACAAACCGAGACGTATGGTGTCAGGAAGGGAATTGGGAGGCAGGGGGCTAGCATGCCTGGGGCTAGCAGGCCGGGAATCTCATGTCGGGAGGAAGTCCATAATCCAGCCAGGTAAGAACTTCACTAAACATGGTTTCTCTGTTGCCATCTGGTGCGCCTCTGCCAGAGCAGCCTCTTTCTGCTGAACACTGGACAATCCCCTCCACGTACCATAGCAACAAGCCAATGAAAAGGTACATTTAAGTAACTCCACCTCAAATGGATCATCTGCTGGGTCCATTTCTGGTTAGATCCTTCTGTCACGGTTGAGCGAAGCTGGCAGGACCCAAATGCAGATTTCACAGAAAACACCTTTATTAAAAGGCTACAAGAAAAATACAAAGCTCTTCCCAGTGAACACAGTCAACGACAAACAAGGATCTAACAAAGACAGACAGGAAAAACAGAACTTAAATACACACAGGACTAATCAAAGAAACAAGAGACAGGTGAGGAGGGAGGAGAATACACAGGGGCACCAGGTGAACACAATCAGGAAAACAGGTAGGAGGGAACAGAGGGAACACACAGACAGGAAACCAAAGACAGATCTAGACAAGACAAAACACAACACAGACAGATCGTGACAGATTGCTTTTCTTTTTTATGTAAGGTAATTCTGTTATCAACCCCCCAGGAATGGGGTGACTTCAAGCTTTGCCGAACTGCATTGTGGTTCCGTCGCGTCGCTTTGCCTCCGTTGCTCGCTTCGAAAGTTGATAAAAGTTCAACTTTTCAAGCTTCGACGGAGGCGTCAGCCAATCAAATCATATGCCAGTACAAGCTCTAGCCAATCAAACCGCGTGCTTGTGGGTCCGAGGCCGGAGATTCATGTGATTGATTGTTGGTCGCGCTGCAGACACGCCCACCGGCAAGCTTCAACGCGACCCTGCCGTGTGGACATTGTTATCTATGTGTCAAATCAGGTGTGACTGTGCCTCTAAGATGGCACCGGGAGTTTGGGGATGTGTGAACGGGATAAAGTTAGTTGTGGTTGTGTTGTCATGGCAGCGTGTGCAATAGCGTCTTCAATAAACGGTCAACCTAAATGTCATAGTCCACAGTCTTATATGTATATTGCAGACGTACCCGTAAGTACCATAAGTATACCATCAACCACCAACAGCAGGCTCACCCCGATGGCGTTCACATTGTTGCAGGAGATTTCAATAAGGCCAACCTAAAATCTGTCCTGCCTAAATTCTACCAGCATGTCAAGTGTCTGACCAGAGGGAAAAACACTCTTGATCATGGGTACTCCAACATCAAGCACGCATACAGAGCCATACCTCTCCCCACCTAGGCCTGTCAGATCATATCTCCCTGCTACTGACCCCTGCATACACCCCCCTTAGACGGAGAACAAGTCCAACAAGAAAGTCTGTTACAACCTGGCCTGAGGATGCACTTGCTCAGCTTCAGGACTGCTTTGAACACACCCAGTGGGATGTATTTGAACACCAGCACCAGGACCTGGCAACCTACACAGAGACGGTACTGTCCTACATTAAATACTGTATCGACAACGTCACTGTGGTAAAAAGCATCAGGGTTTTCCCAAACCAGAAACCCTGGATGACTGGCCGGGTCCGCATGCTGCTCAAGGCCCGTGACTCAGCCTTCAGGTCAGGGGACAGAGCTCTCTACAGTGCTGCTCGAGCCGACCTGGGGAGAGGAATTACAAAAGCCAAGACAGACTACAAAAAAAGGATTGAGGACCACCTCACAAGCAACAACCCTAGGCAGGTGTGGCAGGGCATTAAGAACATAACCAACTACAGGGGGTGTGACCTGACAACTGGGGACTCAAGCGTGTCGCTAGCAGAGGAACTGAACTGCTTCTTTGCTCGCTTCGAGACACCACAGCAGCCATCAGCAACTTCACCCCAGCCCCCAACCGCCTCCAGCACCCCCCCACTTACTGTGGCAGAGCATGATGTGAGACGGGTGCTCAAAGCAGTGAACCCCAGGAAGGCTGCTGGTCCAGATGGAGTACCTGGGAAGGTGCTCAGAGCTTGTGCCAACCAGCTCTCACAGGTCTTCATCAGCATTTTTAATCTCTCCCTGAAACTCGCTGTTATCCCACCTTGCCTTAAAACTGCCACTATCATCCCTGTTCCAAAGAAAGCAACCACAGACAGCCTTAATGACTACCGCCCCATTGCACTCACACCTGTGATCATGAAGTGTTTTGAGAGGCTGGTGTTACATCACATAAAGGCCTGCCTTCCCCCCCCCATCGACCCACACCAGTTTGCCTACAGAGCAAATAGATCCACTGAAGACGCCATAGCCATAGCTCTCCACTCTGCACTGAGCCACCTGGAGCATCGTGGGAGCTACGTCAGATTGCTCTTTATTGACTACAGCTCAGCGTTCAACACAATCATCCCGGACATTCTAGTTTGCAAACTGTCAAACCTAGGCCTTCCCCCACCCACCTGTTCCTGGATCAAAGATTTCCTCACTAACCGCCCCCAGCGTGTGAGACTTGGCCCCCATCACTCCTCCACCCGCACTCTCAGCACCGGCTCTCCTCAGGGCTGTGTGCTGAGCCCTCTCCTGTACTCGCTCTACACCCACGACTGTAATCCAGCCCACCCAGAGAACATCATCGCCAAGTTTGCTGACGACACCACTGTGTTGGGGCTTAATCTCAGGAGGAGACGAGTCGGCCTACAGGAGTGAGGTACTGAAGCTCTCAGCGTGGTGTTCAGTGAACAACCTGGCACTGAACCCCACAAAAACCAAAGAGATCATCGTAGACTTCAGGAGGAATACTACCGACCTCGCTCCCCTCGACATTAACGGCGAGAGGGTGGAGAGGGTCCACACCTTCAAGTTCCTCGTTGTCCTCATCACCAACAACCTTTCCTGGAAGGACAACACCACAGCTGTCATCAAGAAGGCCCAGCAGTGTCTGCACTTCCTGAGGGTGCTCAGGAAGAACAACTTGGCCACTAAGCTGCTGGTGACCTTCTACCGCTCTACCATTGAGAGCCTATTGACATACTGCATCACAGTGTGGTACGCCAGCTGCACTGAGGCCGACAGAATGAGGCTCCAGAGAGTTATAAAAGCAGCACAGAGGATCATCGGCTGCCCTCTCCCCTCCCTGATGGACATTTACACCTCCCGCTGCCTCAGTAGAGCCAAAAACATTGTTAAGGACAGTTCACACCCCGGCTTTCACCTGTTCAACCTGCTGCCCTCCGGCAGGCGCTACAGGTGTATCAATTCCAAAACAAACAGACTCAAAGACAGTTTTTTCCCAAGAGCCATCATTGCTCTTAACACCTGAAAGTCATACCTCTTAATCATCCTGCATGTGAAATAAATGTGACTCTGTATATATATACATATATATCATTATTATTATTATTTATTACATTATAGATTTTATTTTTATACCCCTGGAAATAATTAATGCACTTTATTCCTTATTCCTAAGTATGTATGCTGCGTGTATTTGTTGTCTTATGTTGTGATGTTTTTTGTTTTGATGGCACCTTTTGAAAGGGAGAAGCATTTATTTATCTCATTATACATGTATAATGACATTAAACGATTATATTCTATCCATTTCCCCAGTATACAGGTGACAGAAGGTAACAGATAATCGACTCACGTCATAGTAGCTCTGGACGGCGTTGATGAAGGCTTCGTCCGCCACGATCTGTGTGTCTCCGTTGAGGAAGGCCTGGAAACGCTCTTTGACCGTCTGCAGCTGCAGCTTACTGATCTGAAGGAAACAAAAAATATATTATCATTTTTAAACCACCACTAAAACACTATTTCCTTGTGGTGTGACGCTAAAGATGCTGTTGCCGCTCTTATTAATATCATTTCCTAAACACTGAAACACATCGGAATACCAATGCATTTTTAACAACAACCAATTCTGCAGTTTAATAGGTGGAACCATTTTTTTAAGTTCATATTGGCCAAGACTCCTAAAGTAATCACAGACTGTCAGATGTAGGGGCAGACACATGCTGCTTTGTTATCTAATTCTAACAGTAAATATTCTTGTTCAATATGTAGATATAGAATGAAGGTTAAAGAATCTCTCACTGCAATCCCTTGTCAAAATAAGATGCCTGTGAACTTTTGCAAACCTCCGTCTAACCTATGCGTATGTTCCAAAAAACAATGTACAAATCACTCTGGAAGATTGACAGGGTGCTGTTGTGCACTGTGACAAAATCTAAATCTTTCAAAATATGAATAATATCAAATCTTGGAAGAAAATGTCCAAGAAGAAAAGACAGTATCATTCTTATTGCAGGTGTGTAGGTCTGTGGACCATTTTTACTTTAAAGTGACAGCAGTAGTATTAAACATCATTTGTAATGGTGACTCAGAGTGGGTAAAACTTTATGAAATGTAATATTCTGCATGTGTTATAGATTGATTTGGTGGAAATTACAATTGTACAGTGCAGCCTCAGTGTAGAACAGTGTGATGTTCACTTCAGTACAGAATTAGGCCTGTAGTAAATATTTTCACCTAATCACGAATGGCAAGTGAAGCTTTAAATGAATAGGCTTAACTTGATAATAAAACTTTGTTACGCTGTATTAGATAATGCTTTTTAAAGGCAAACATTTTACTGGAGACACTTTTAATACCAGAATTCTGCTTATAATTATAATTAGTATATGTCCTACTGAATCATCCATCAACAAAGACAATAGCATGACAATGAAATGACCAATAGGAACCTCCCTCCCTCCACGAAGACTCCACACCCATAGAGTGCCACAGTGACGACGCGTCCTAAAACCCGGAAGTAAGCTTCTTCCGGTTCCCTCAACAAAAAAGCAATGCAATTTCTCCATAGGATTTTGGAAAATAGCTCGAAATAAGGTCTGTGGTTGACACACATTTAAGAGACGGGTCACGTTTTGTTCAGTCGGATAATCTCCACATGTCTACCCTACTTTTATAATTTTCTAATCATAAATCTATCGATTAGATTTATGATTAGAAAATTATAAAAGTAGGGTAGACATGTGGAGATTATCCGACTGAACAAAACGTGATCCGTCTCTTAAAGGTAGGTATGGAAGCAAACAAGAGACAGAACTATTTGAATTTTATCAGACACCAAATTAATAGCATTGAAAATAATTACTTTGAAAATCATGTATCTGATTTTTTGCTCCGAATTTACCTATGTGAAATAAAAATGTAACAATTCAAGTTAAAAAAATTTGAATGGTCAAATTCAGATCCCAAAAATTCAAGTTAAAAACATTTGAATGGACAATTTCGGTGTTAAAAATCGACGTCAACAATTTAAATGTAGTATCATCCGGGCTACCCAGACAGGATAAGCAATCGAGCCTGAATGCAATCGAACCGACTTCTGGCCTATCAGAGCCAAGCGGCGAACTCCGGGGCAGTGCCATGAAGCCAAATGCTGCAAACTGTAGTAGGCGATGGATGCAGATGGGAGCAATTCCCGATACAGTATAAGGACTGTGATATCCAGCAATTTCTCAAGTATAACAATAAGATTATGACCTGTTTTTAAAAGAAGATAAAAAGTTGTTTGCATGTAAAGAAGTCTGTAACCCACACATGTAACTTTACATCTGTTTGTTCAAAGTGTCCTTAAGGTGATCCAGACAGGCTGGACAGAGGAGGAGAGACAGATCTGGACTCCTAACAGCAGAGAACTTCTGTTAAAATGTTAAAAGTGATTCTTTCAGTGAGACAACCGAACAGAGCAAGCTTCTACAGATGCACTAAGTTTTGATAACAGTTAAATATTATTTTAATAATACATTTATTTCAATGTTGATGAATTTAGAACGGTTTATTCATAAACTGATTATCTTTGTAGTACACTGTTGAATTTAAAAAACACATTCAAATAAAAAAATCATTATATTTATAGCCCCTGAGCAAACAAACACACCTCTTTCTTAAATAACACACTTGCTCTGCAATAATATGTTTTTTGATACTTCTGTTAAAGGACATGCCTGAGAGACAGGACTGTTTCACCATGTTCTCTTTCTCCGAGGGTCCAGAAGAACATCCAAGAGGGAAAGGAAAAGCTGATGTTATGAGATTTAAGAGCAGTACAGGACATTCACTAAGAGACACTTATATTGTAACACAAAGACCTGCACACTGAATAGTTTTGTAGTCTAAAAGGAACTTAATTTTCGTGTTGTTTTGTGTTTTACGTTGCACCTCAGAGACAGTGTGATTATTGTCAGGCCTATAAAGTTTGGCAAAAAGTCAGCTGATCAAATGCATTTGCCTCACTGTATGAGCTTCACATCACTTGTGCCTTGTACCGCAGAGTTTGCAACGTCACAAATAAATGGTGCCAATCTTCAGTCAGATGTGAATGTGTAATTTAACATTTTCAGTAAGAATGATGGACAAAAGGAGTACAAATACAATTTATTGAAATGTGAACTAAAAGTTATCAAGCATGAACCATCACAATTTGTTTAAATAAAAACGAAATAATATACATAAGCTACACTAAATATTAATCTGTTAATTGATTAAGTAAACACATTTTGTCAAATAAAGTGACAGGCTAGGCCTGTGCAGGTGGTAACAGCTATGCCCAGCATGGGCTAAGTTCTGTAGGTGCAGCTGGTGCAGGTCCTCCTCCCTCAGGCCTGGTCCTCCTCCCTCAGGCCTGGTCCTCCTCGCAGGGAAAGACCCTCAGCCCTCTCTGGCCAAACCAACAGACAGGACGTTCATAAAGCTGAGGTTTCCCCCAAAGTCTCTAATCATCCATACTGTGAATATGAGAGGGGAACAAATAGTGTAATAGATGCTTTGGACAATAAGAAATATAAAGTGAACTGTTGAGTTGCTCAGTTTTTTAGATGACAATGCTACTACTGTATTACTAATATCTCACATCTGAGGGTTTAATAATACAAACAAAAGGAGAGGCACCGTAAAATAAAGATTGGTCTTTCAATAAATTGTGTTGATTTTGTCTTTTGAATTGTTTGTCTAAAGTCAAGTAGCTAGAACTGGTACTTATAGTTTGAATGATACAGGCTGGTTATAATGTTTAGAGGAGGCATCACAGGTAAGAGCACTAACTAGCTAGCATCACAGGTCAGAGCACTAACTAGCTACCATCACAGGTCAGAGCACTAACTAGCTACCATCAGAGGTCAGAGCACTAACTAGCTACCATCAGAGGTCAGAGCACTAACTAGCTAGCATCACAGGTAAGAGCACTAACTAGCTAGCATCACAGGTCAGAGCACTAACTAGCTACCATCACAGGTCAGAGCACTAACTAGCTACCATCAGAGGTCAGAGCACTAACTAGCTACCATCAGAGGTCAGAGCACTAACTAGCTACCATCACAGGTCAGAGCACTAACTAGCTACCATCACAGGTCAGAGCACTAACTAGCTAGCATCACAGGTCAGAGCACTAACTAGCTAGCATCACAGGTCAGAGCACTAACTAGCTACCATCACAGGTCAGAGCACTAACTAGCTAGCATCACAGGTCAGAGCACTAACTAGCTACCATCACAGGTCAGAGCACTAACTAGCTAGCATCACAGGTCAGAGCACTAACTAGCTACCATCACAGGTCAGAGCACCATTTGTTGTGTTCCATCCACAACAAATGCACACAGATTGATGTGTGTGTATTTATTTATCTACTATTTCTTGAATCATTACTGTCAGTCCAAAACAAGAGATTTTGTTTTAGTAACATGTTTTTAAAACATTATCTCTTTTCTACACTATCTTGAATATTTTAGTTTTTACATCACTACATTGATCTAACAGCTTTAACATTGTAAAGGTGTCACTTCGGACTCTGGGTAATTATGACAGCATGTCCTACTATTTTGAGAGTTTGAACAAACCAGACCTTCATCTATTAATGTAGAAAATAATCAGCACATTAAACCAATATGAAAGTAATCATTAGTTAGCTCATTGTTCAAAATGAGCTCCAACTACAACAGTTAAGTCAACTTTTGCATCGGTAATAACAATAAAACAAATGATATAATATAATAGTATAACTTGTGTCTACTTTAACAACACTTTCCTGATTATACTAGCATACTTTTACTAAAGTAACATTAACATGTTTAAATGCAGGGCTTTTGTAAGAGAGTATTTGTATAGTGTAGCATGGTCTACTTTTACTGAAGTAAATTATCTGAAAACTACATTAACCACGATAACTTCTAACAACTTGTGGATGTTCTTACACCCCCTTTAACCAAGTACATTTGACTTATCTAACCGAAGTGATCGTAACGTTACTTTGCAAACCGTCACCCCCCCACACACACACAAAAGGACACGGTAACGTTGTGATTCACTTAAATTAATGATAACTACGGAGCTTGCTAACAGCAAGGCACAAGGCTACATCACTCATTTAGCTAGCTAATCAATGTAAGATACAAATGGAGCTCAGTGCAAGTTCTTTCAGGAAGACTGGGTATATATGCATTCAGTCTGCAGCTGCATATAATCAGCTCATCACGGGCGTTGTCTTTAACCTATTACATTCAACTCATTCTCCAGCAGCCAATCACTGTGCTGCAGCCAAACTTTAAAATGGTTCTCCTCTCTCCTGCAGTCAGCTGTGATTTCAGGTTGTCCTGCTGCCGCCATACCCGTTTCCAGATCCTCGTAGCAGATATCAAGTCTCGTCAAGCCCTCGCAGCACCATTCAAAAACCCAGTGCGTGGTTAATCCGGGTCACCAAAATGCTCTGATGCTCAATAACGTCCATGCGCAGCCAGCGCAGCTCCGGAAAATAATGGGGTAAAGATACTCATCTCTAAGCCTCAGCAACCTCTCAAGAGCGAGAGGAGACGACCTCCATCGGCAGAAACACGGGTACAGTCCGGCCGTCTCGGCATAAGTGAAACGAGCCGATCCAGCATCAGAACGGAGTCGAGGCTCCCCGATCAGCTGATTCGCGAACACGGAAGTCGCATTACGCACAAGCCGACCGCGAGCAGGCCCTCTTCGCCGCATCTATCCCTCCCGGGAAATTCAACCGGCAGATAAGTGACGTTTATCCGTGTTCACAGCACGTTTAGGCATGATCGCCTCCGTGTCTCATCAGATTCGTATCTCGGTACCCCTTTATGGGTGGGGCAGTCCGGATAAAATAATTATATATCTAAAAATGGATAAATATAAAAGAAAGAAGCATGCACAGGTTCTCCTTCATACTTTCATGCATATAACTGGTGGTGGTGCAAACCGTGCTTGCTTTCATGATCATACGATCCCCTCTATCTGCTACTTCAATATTAGACCTCAGCTAATGTCTCGGTGCACACTTCCGTCAAGCATAAGGAATGGATGCAATATAAACAACTTATGCTCAATGTAGTCTTGCAGCGTATGTCTCTCACAGCAATGAGTCACTCACTCAGCACACGTTTTAATCATCTGCAGAATACTCTCTTGCATTACATTGTTCATTTAATCAGCACTTCTCCAGAACGGTTCATCTATTTGTATCCCTGTCCTGTACATTCTCTGACTGCCTGCGCGATCAGAAGTCTTGCAATAGTCAGTATCACAGGAGCATCACAGGGGGCAGGGAGATCAGACCCTATAACACAAGCCCCAGCAGCTCAGCCGAGCTAACAGGAGCCACACTCCATGCAAACACGAGCATCACAGGGGGCAGGGAGATCAGACCTTATAACACAAGCCCCAGCAGCTCAGCCGAGCTAACAGGAGCCACACTCCATGCAAACACGAGCATCACAGGGGGCAGGGAGATCAGACCCTATAACACAAGCCCCAGCAGATCAGCCGAGCTAACAGGAGCCTTACTCCATGCAAACACGAGCATCACAGGGGGCAGGGAGATCAGACCCCATAACACAAGCCCCAGCAGATCAGCCGAGCTAACAGGAGCCACACTCCATGCAAAACAAATATTGCTAATAAAATCAAGCACTAACGTGCCGGGAGTATGCACTCCCCAACGTGGCCCAAAGTCCTCTCGTTAGTATCAGGTTAGTAGTATTCCATCAGTAAACACATGCGGGCCGGGAGAAGCTCTCCCTAAACACGGCTCAACTTCTTTGTCAGTAAGATCAGGCCAGAGAACACTTAACAGATACGTCAGCAGCACCTCATACTGGCCGCAGCTCACTTTCATTCTAACTGGTTTCCTTTCTCTCTCACTGCATATTTCCCGTCTAAACCTCGTCGTGTTTTCCATAGAGTCGCCGCATCATACAAGGTAAGGTATATCATGTTCAGTGCAGCTCCACTATTGTAAACACCTCACGGAAATTATCATAATGATTCATTGCATCGATCATTCATCATTCATTTTTGGGGGTTTCTCTTTCCTAATAGGCTTCTCCTCCCCTAAATCATCACAGCATGATGGGGTCTAATCTCCAACATATATATTTCCCCTTGTTCACACGGCATTACATATGTTTTACACTAGCGGACTAGGTTTTCTGATAATGAAATCAGCGCAAGCACTTCAGGAAGTACGTCTCTTACACTCTCTTTCAATGTCTACCCTGTCAGCGTCGTCAGACAATACAAGCGAACAGTAGTTCACTTCATGCAACATGATCATTATAGAAGTCAGGGAACTTCTTCCTCAGCTATGTCCAGTAGAGTCGGGCGAGTCCTGATTCATCCGGTTCCTTAACCCGGATCCTAGTATGACCTGGGAGTGACGAGTCTCCCCTCTCATTAACCCAAGTCCTTGAGTCCTACACCCGGGATGTACAAATTAAACTATAATTGTGTCACTCGCTACTCTCCCTATAACATGTAAATCACTTTACAGCATACCCCAGTCCATCTGCCTAGCTTTGGCATTAGGATAGCTGCAGAAGTATTGTTGATTCAAGGGATGCAGATCAGTGAACTTCTGCAGACTCGTGCAGACTGTAACCGTAGCAGATCCAGAGATCCAGCAAGTACCTGCGCTCTTGCAAACTGTTAAAACAAACACTTCAACTTGTACAATTTTGAATCTGTATTTTTGAATATCGATCTTAAGTTGGCGTGACGTTGAAGTTGTGCGACCCCGCTGTTGTTCGTTTATAGCATAACGTTAGCATTTTGCTTCTGGCGATTAGATTTATGATTCGAAAATTATAAAAGTAGGATAGACATGTGGAGATTATCCGGCTGAACAAAACGTGCATTTATCAAACAGGTTCGTTTTCCACAGACCTTATTTCGAGCTATTTTCCAAAATCCTATGGAGAAATCCCATTGCTTTTTTGTCGAGGGAACCCGAGCGCAGCTTACTTCCGGGTAAATACGTCATCGCTGCACCACTCTATTATACATCCATGCGGAGAACCGAGGATCGAGGACCGAGGAGCGATAACAGAGGAGCGATAACCGAGGAACCACCAGACCATCCTTCGGTGAAATCCTCAGCCACTCGCCCCGCCCCCTTACTGTGTATCGCTCACTGATTGGATTTAAATCACATCTCCTTGGTTCTTCTCACTTCTCGTGGTTTCCTTGCGTCTCTCCATGCATCCCTGGTGGGAGGGACTAAGACGCAAGGAGAAGACGCAAGTGAGGGACGCAGGGACGGAAGTTAAGAGAAGTGAGACGCAGCTTATGTTATGCTGGAGTTCATAAAACAGATTGATTTATACCTGGAGGAGTCATCTTTCAGTGTGAGTTTGGTACAACTGATAAGAAAAAACAAATGTATGAGGATTAGGGATGTGCATCTCCATCACTGAGGCCGATGCGATGCGCATCTCGATACGTTGCCAACGATACGATACATTAACGATACATTTGAAACACCAGGCGATGCGATACGATAAGATTCATCCCTGTTGCTATACAGTTCGATACGATTTGATTCAACATTATGCGATTCGGGGCGATACGATGCGATTCAACACGATGCAAAATAATGATACAATTCAATATGGTACGACAGAGGATTTTTGTTTTATTCCTTATATGCAGCAAATCATACATTAACAAAAAAGTGCTTTACATATTTGGTTCTCTCTACTAGTACTGCACATCCCATCACGCTGTTTCTTTTTGACCTTAAAACTCTCCAGAGTACAGTTCAATGTTATAACACCTCACAGTTAAACAATTTAAGGATGCATTGCCCATGATTAACAATGTGCAAATAACAACTACCATAGTACAATGCCCATACAGCTGCCAGCCTGATGTGCTTAACACTCATTCATAGGCTAACTCACCAGTGAGCAGAAAGCAGTGGTTTCTATATGAACAATAAAAAATACAAATAACCTTTCACACACAGGTCTTTCATAACTGCTGACAGTGAGGAAGACATTTAAACTCTTATTGGCAGTCACAGGCTGTTAAACTAAACACCACTCTCTCTGACAGAACACCTCACTGAGTGATTTAACTCATATGTCTGACTTTCAGGTTTTTCTTTCAGCCGCAGACCCCATGCCCTCTTTATGTGCGTCGATAAGTTCCTCGTACTACTTGTGTACTTTAAAGCGGCACGACATCGTTTACAATTTGCGAGCGATTTCTCAATTTGACCGTCTTTCTTGAAAAATCCGAAGAGTTGCCAAACGTTTGATTTGTAGGTATTTTTCGGTGCGCTGTGTTTCTCTTTCTCCTCGACTTCCATGTGTGTTGATAACTGAGACTCTCGGCCTCCGTAGCGAAGCAAAGATCAAAGATCGTCTCTGCTGAGTGCTGACAGGATGAGAGGATATTATATGAATGAATCGTTTTTTTACCGATGCAAAGACGCTACAATCGATGCATCGCGAGTTCAACCCAAACTGTAGCCGATGTGCACTCTTTCAACCGGTGCACTCGCATCTTGAACGTTTATGCCGGTGCACCGATGTGAATAGGTGAATCTTAACATCCCTAATGAGGATATGTTTTTTTTTCAGTGCAGTAGTGAAAGTGTCCTGCCAACGTCTTCATGCCAGAGACTTAGGCCCCATTTACACGAGGACGAAATGGGTACGTTTGCGTTTACGCACCGAATTCGTTTTCAAAAAAGTCTTCCGTTCACACGCATTCGGCTCAATTAACGTGTCCGTTCACGCGAACCGCTCGACCCGCGACAAAATACACCAAAAGCAGCGAAGAAGACCCCGGGGGATGGTTGCCATGGTTGCCCTTCTGTTTATTCTCCGCGGTGGACGGCGTGTGCTCCTGCTGTAAATCTCTCCGGTAGTCCACCAGCAGATGAAAAACACCCACCTCTCCGCCTCTTCCAAGGGACGAGGGAACCGTGCGGCAGAGTTTCCGTTAACATTTTTTTTCGCCGGTCAACATGTCCGTTAATGTTTAAATCTTCCGGACAAAATTAGAAAAGTGCCGGTCAGAGGTCTTCTTTGTTATTTATTGAGCTTTAAAACAAATTGATAACGACTCTATATAATAATATAAGAATAAAAAACGGAGCCTCTCTTTTCCTCCCCCTCTTCTGACAGCCCAGCAGCTGATCTCTGAGCAGGAGAGGTGGGGAGAGGGAGACGTGGGGAGAGGGAGGCGGGGCTATTTCATCGTTATCAGAAAATGATCGTATAGGGCGTACACACGGAGCCGTTTGACCCCCCAGAGCGTTCCGTTTGCAGATCTATCCACCTTGGGACCCGTTATCATTTGCGGGGTCCGTTTCCGCGTTTACGTGTCGGCAGTAGCGGCTGGTCAATGCGGGGCGCTGGGGCGCCGCCCCCTCTCATAATATCTCGAGAAGAAAGTATACTTAAACTTGATAAACACAAATTATTATATTTTAAATATTATTAAATAAACGTGTTTCCTTGTACGATGCGCCAGCATGGTAGTCTGCATTCCGTCAAAAATGGTTGCGCATTTCGGATATTTTTGTGTGAATACATACTTCCTGGTTAAGGGACGCCGGCCAAATGAGAGTGAATGGAAGTCGTTAAACTTTTGGTAAGCAGGTGACCAAAAGCTGCTCGCTGATTGGCGGCTTCAGATTCTCCCACGGGACGCCGCTCTCTGCGCCCCGGACCCTCCCACTTTTTATTGGCTGCGAATCGGTATTGTTTTCATGATCTTCGACCTGATGTGATTGGACCATGATGCTGTCTTTTATGTTCACACCCGTCATTAGTTTTCTGGATGATATTGTTGTCATGGCGACTTCCAGTGCGGCCGCAGAAAATTCAGTTTTTTCTTTACAAAAACACCCTTTCACAAGGCGTCCACTGGAAGAAAAAAAGAGAATAAAGGAGCTTGGACCGGACCGACCCGATTTTAAAAATGAATCAGCAGGCAAGTGATCGAGGACGAGCTTACAACCGGGGCTTTACCCGCTCTTGCTACGATAAACGGAGCTGGTTAGCTGGATGTGCTGTTAGCAATGCCTTCTATTGCTTTCCCTGCTTACTGTTTCAAAGTGTCGGCACCGAAGCGTTGTGGACAACAACGGGGGTACAAGATTTAAAACATCTTACCGAGAAATGCAAACGGCACGAAAGTAGCCGCGGTCATCTAGACAACAGTATGAGGCTAAACTTTTTGGGCAGGTTTAGCATTGCTGAACAGCTAGATGAAGGCTACAGGATCGGCGTTAGGAAGCACAACCAAGAGGTGAGAAAAAACCGACACATCCTGTCCCGAATAATAGACTGTGTGAAATTTTGTGGATCATTTGAGTTGGCTTTGCTTGGCCATGATGAGAGTGAAGGCTCCGATAATCTCGGGATATTCCGCGGCTTGGTGGATTTTGTTGCCTCCCTTGATGGAGTGTTGAAAGAGCACCTTGAGAACGCGACTGTATTTAAGGGAACTTCAAAAACCGTGCAGAACGAGCTACTGGACTGTATGTTGTCTGTTGTTAGGGAACACATCATCAAAGAAGCCCAGAGCAGTGATTTTTTTATCAATCCAGGCAGATGAGACAATGGATATTGCCACACAGTGCCAACTTGTTCTTGTGCTGCGCTACATTGATGATAAACACAACGTGCAGGAAAGATTTTTTGAGTTCATCCCTTTGCAGTCAGCTACAGCTGAGTCCATTGCTACAGCATTAAAAGAGCGTCTTTCTGCCATCCTTCCTGAGGATCAGAAAAGCAAGCTCATCTGCCAGGCGTATGATGGAGCCAGCATGATGAGGGGTGCCACTGCAGGTTTTCAGAGGAAGATACAAGATGTGTACCCAAATGCCCACTACATCCACTGCTACGCACATCAGCTCAACCTGATAATGCAACAAGCCACCTCTCACATATCCAAAGTGAGAAATTTTTTTTCTGACCTTGGTGGATTTGCCAGCTTTTTTTCCAGATCACCCAAGCGGACATGTGTTCTTGATAAAATAGTTGCCCATAGGCTGCCAACATCCAGCAACGTTAGATGGAACTTTCACATCCGTGCAATCAATACCGTGTTTGAGCATAAAGCGGACCTCATTCACTGTTTTGAGAGCATACGTGACTCTGGTAACTTTGACCCCAGTACCGTCAGAGAAGCAGCAGGCTTCGTTAGACGCAGTAGAAAAGAATGACAGTGGTTATGTTTCGAATGCTTTGTGTAAGTTGATCTCTTGAGGTGAGATCAAAAGGGGGATTAAAGTAACCTGTATAACCTGTTTCAATAATTATAACCTTGGCCCGACATATCTTAGGCGCCAATAGTCTGTGTAAAATGTATGCTTATGAAACTGCTTATGAAACTAGGGCAATATTCTTATTGTTGCATTATTTGCTTGCTGTGCTCATTGTGTGTGCCGTGACTTGGGAATGGATGGACCCAGTCGCCCCCCCCGGACTTTGATGGGGTGGACAGGAGCGTGGGGAGGGGTTGCATGGGAAAGTGTTTAACTTACAACATTGAAAGTAGCAAGGTCATGTGCAGAGACTGTGCAGAGACTGTGCAGAGACTGTGCAGAGACTTAGAGTATACAAAGAGGTAGTCAGAACAGCACATCGTACCGGCTTTTTGCAAAGATAAAGATTGTTATGTTCACCCCATGTTGACCCCTAGGAAGAGGGAGTAGTGCCAGGTGCGAAGATAAAGATTGTTATGTTCACCCCATGTTGACCCCATGAATTGTTTACCCCATGGCTGCCATGAAGACGGCCTGGGACTTATCAGCGGGCGCAGTAGATCCAAACCTCCCACGCTCTGTACGGGAGTGGAAGACGGTCTCCAGGGCAGCAATGGCTGACTCACTCTGATTCGCTGCCTAGGGCTCACCCAGGAGTGAATCCACCAGTAGATAACACCTAGGGAGGAGCAACCGACACAACTCCTCCCACACAACTCCTCCCCGTTTGTGTGTATAAATATTGTGACTTCCTTATACTCGGGGCCCCTGTTCTGTCTGACTGTCTGATACGTATATCGCACGGTAGTAGAACCAGGGCCCGAAGTACTTCGTTATATTGTACTGTTGCTTTTACCATTAAATCAGCTTATTGTTAACCTCATATCTCGTGTCTGAGTCCTTCCTCTTATAGCAGACCACTCATCAACGAACGGCGCGGAGCGGGCTCGAACCTTCAACCACTCCAAAGGGTGGCCTCCAACAATTTGGTGACCAACCGACGTGATGAGTAGGGTCTCATAGAAGGAACACCGGCAGCCAGCGGACGAACGGTCCAGGGAAGACACCTCGAATACCTCTGACAACTAAACCAGGGCCCTACAACTGAAAGGTGAGCAGATACCTGTTATTATCAAAATCTGTGATTGGCTATACTACAAAATTTTAGAGTTGTCAGCGGCATTTTCAGTGTTTTAGTCTTACGGTAAAAAAACAGTACTACAGAATAACACTTTCCAGTCTCAAAGAGGAGCTGCAGTTGTGTTATATGTGGGGTATTTCAAGAGGAGAAACGCAACTTTCAAAATCAATTTGAAACGACCGGATCTCGCAAACTCTTGCTGTGGGGTTAATCTAGAAGACTAAACGTGACGATAAAGAGATTCTGTAGACTGGGTTTCGACTCCTTGCTAAAAGCCACATCGCCGAAAGGGGGTGTTGAAGCGCTTTTGGAAGTCTCTCCATCTGTTGAAATAAACATCGCACTATAAAAGTCAACTAGACTGTACGGGGAATATAAAAACTGTGTTTGTAGATTTCAGTGGTTATAAATTGGTAAAGGAAGTCCAGCTGCAATCATCCTCCGAGATTTCAGTGGTTATAAATTGGTAAAGGAAGCCCAGCTGCAAATACTCAGAGAAATAAGATGACACACACAGTAATTCTTAGACGAATTCTGGGGTTGGGGCTCATCGACTAACGTACACAGGCAACCCTTAGACGGATCTGGGGCTACGTTAGGTATATTTATTTTGAGTGTGATTAACTGTGTTTGTATATTATATGTGAAAAATACGCAGTAAGGGACGCAATTTTCAACATCAATTTGAAAGGACCGTCCCTGAAAGTATTGTAGAATCTTATTTGTATCTGATAGCATATACGTGACGATCAAAGGTTATTGTAGACTGGGTTTCGACTCCGTGCCTTGGGCCGCATCCTCGTAAGAGGGTGTCGAAGCGCTCTTGGAAGTCTCAGTAACTGGTTGAAATACACCTCGCACCGAAAACTATCAGACTGTATACCTGTGGGAATAAAACTGCAATATTTAGTAAATTATAGTACGCAGAAGTACCTGGTATTTTTTATAAAAACTAAAACCTTTAGGAGAAGCAGATACGAACGAAGTCAAAATGGAAGGAGAATTTAAACGTGAAGAGAGAGAATTAGGAGTCCCTGTTCCGGGTAGTTTAAGGGAACAGTGGGGACAGGCGGAGAGATTGATCGGAAGAAGGCCTGTGCCGACCTCCGTTTCCTACGCAATAAAATGATAGCAGAAGACAGAGTAGGGGGCGACGAGACATTTGGGAATCTAGCTTTAGCCCTAAATATTTATGAACGACAGCTTGTAAAGAAACTCGGAGACCTAAACAAACAAAAGCCCGGATTATTAGGCCATAATAAACTGAACAAAGAGAAAGAGGCGGTAGACAAATTACGGAGGATTTGTCATAATGCGGCACTCGCCATGAACGGAGTAGCTATTACTCCCGTCCCAGCCAAGAATCTCCCAGCCATGGTCGCGGTTCAAACCCCGACCCGTGGAGGGGAGTTTCAACACTCTAGTTACGTTGGCACTCTCCTGTCCCCTCATGACATTAAAAGAACACCTGTATCAACACATACACCTACAGATGAAGAAATACTTGACTTTGTTGCAAAACGCGTCAAATTTTTAGGACTATAAAAAAGATGAAACCTCTGCCTCTGACAGAGAAGACACGGCAAGTCAAGACGGCACAGGGGACTCCACCTTCCTCTGAAACAGGTTGATATAGCCGGTGTCGGACTTTGTTTATGAACACATTAACTGAGGGACAGGTTTCTCCCCATTTGAGCTGACCCACGGCCATCAGTTTCCGGGTCCTGGGGCCCTAAGTGTAGGGAAAGAAGTAGAGGAAATGAGCTCAAAACCATATTACCAGCAACTTAAGGGCTTGGTATCAGACTTCTCCACACAGGTTGCTGACGCCAAAGGGGGACCCGAGAAGCACGAGGCTAACACCGCAGAATTCATCTGGCTGAAGGTCATCCGTCCGAAGTGGCTCAACCCAAGGTTCACCGGCCCGCACAGAGTGACTCAGAGGACATCACATGCAGTTCGCCTCGAAGGAAAGGGGGAAACGTGGTATCATTGGAGCCAGTGCGCCGTTGGAAAACCTCCAGCAAGGACGTTAGACGACATCAGAACTGACATCGCTGCAGCAGGACGAGAGAACGACACATCTGACGACGACAGCCCAGCAGAAGCAACGACCCATACAACAGATGACAAGGACAAAGACACAGAGGTAACAACAGGCGATCTTGGAAAGGGATTACGGCCGGCGAGGAGGCGGACACGAGTCTACGGGACCCCGCCCCCTGAAACACACGGCTCCAATAGGACCCGACTTTTTTACTCCCACCTTTAGGGGCACTTTCCAATAAGTAGCAGCATTTTTATGCCCACCTATAGGGCCTCTTTCTAATAAGAGTAGTAGGTTATATATAACGAGAGTTAGCCCTATAGTTAAAGGGCAGTGAAAGTCTCCCCACTCACCAGACCTTCTACTTAACAGGTTTTACTGAACCTTATATTTAACAGGTTCTGGGAGCACAGTATTTACCATTACAGGGTACTATTTTACACCCTAGTTTTAAAGAATCTCCTTAGGAGATTTTAGCATTGTGTTCAGAAGAACCTAATTACAATAACACGGACCACTGATTAAAGGTACTCAATAATGACAGACTGTGGATTACACTTCCTTATTGTTTGTTGGTGTACTCTGCTAGTGGGAATCGTGGTTTACTTGGGACACTGTTTGTATCTTGAACACCATTCTTAGTTATATGGCCCATTAGCGAATAGCCTTATTATTTGATTGGGTGTTAATTCCTTGCGTCCTAGTAAATCTCCTATTATTAATAACAGAAATAACCCTTGTTGTGTTACATTGAAAATAACAACCTAACCATGTTTAGGAGTTGGAGATGGTTGCCAGGGCTAGCCCTGGTCACGATCGTCACCCTTGCCTTTGTTTTTGTTTTAAGTGATTCCATTGACCACCCAGACTCCATTCCCCCGCCAGAGGAGTCCGTAACTAGGGTCAAACGGGCCAAATATGAGGTAGTAGTTACCAAAATGTCTCTGCGGATTGGTGTAACCACACCGTGTCTAGTACTAGTATAGGACATTGGGCCAGGGCTGGTCTCTACTATTATTGTGGGGGCCACCGCCTGTTCACCCGTATCCCCGAACTATCTGTAGGGTTGTGTGCTATGGTGCGCCTCCATGCACCCCTAATGTTACTAGGCGAAAAACTGGTGCACACGGACCCTAAAGCCTCCCTCAACATCAACCTAATCACTCGACGTAGGGGACACGTGTTGTCCAAGTGCTACGCCCCAGACTCCTTTGATTTATCTGTCAACTCTCCCACTTACATGGACTCCATAGGGGTGCCACGGGGTGTTCCCAATGAGTATAAACTCGCTGATCAAGTTGCCGCAGGTTTTGAGAACATCCCCTTCTTCGCAGCTATCTTCCCCATCACCCCTAACAAGAATGTAGACCGGATCAACTATGTACATTACAATGTGCTCCGTTTAGCTAATCTCACTAGGGACGCTGTAGAAGGACTCGCTGAACAGCTGGGGCCGACTTCCCTCATGGCAGTTCAGAATAGAATGGCCCTTGACATGCTGTTAGGTGAGAAAGGAGGTGTGTGTTCAATGTTTGGTGATATGTGTTGTACTTTCATTCCAAACAATACGGCTCCGGACGGTTCCGTCACAAAGGCTTTAGAAGGCTTTCGCACACTATCCATAACTATGCATGAACAATCAGGGATACACAACCCCTTGGAGGAATGGTTTACAAACATGTTTGGTCAATGGAAAGGTTTAATAATGTCTCTTTTGATTTCTATAGCTACTTTTATTGCAATTTTAGTAACATGTGGTTGTTGTTGTTGTGTGCCTTGTATCCGCTCATTGTGTGTTAGATTCATCAGTTCCACCATTGAAGGAAAAGCTGCCCCTCCCCCTCCGTACCAAATGCCCTTGTTGGCTTATGCGTCGGAGGGAGAGGACGAGTATGATGACTCAGCAGACAAGGACGCAGTTTTAACATACTTTGGTCTCCCTCCACTGTCATAAGAGGTTGTTATGGTGGGCAGTTCCCGAAGGTTTAAAGTACTCTAAATCCCAGCTTCTGATGGATTTATATAATGTTGGGGGACAGACGCAGTAGAAAAGAATGACAGTGGTTATGTTTCGAATGCTTTGTGTAAGTTGATCTCTTGAGGTGAGATCAAAAGGGGGATTAAAGTAACCTGTATAACCTGTTTCAATAATTATAACCTTGGCCCGACATACCTTAGGCGCCAATAGTCTGTGTAAAATGTATGCTTATGAAACTGCTTATGAAACTAGGGCAATATTCTTATTGTTGCATTATTTGCTTGCTGTGCTCATTGTGTGTGCCGTGACTTGGGAATCGATGGACCCAGTCGCCCCCCCCGGGTTTTGATGGGGTGGACAGGAGCGTGGGGAGGGGTTGCATGGGAAAGTGTTTAACTTACAACATTGAAAGTAGCAAGGTCATGTGCAGAGACTGTGCAGAGACTGTGCAGAGACTTAGAGTATACCAGGAGAGTACAGCCAGGTGCGAAGATAAAGATTGTTATGTTCACCCCATGAATTGTTTACCCCATGGCTGCCATGAAGACGGCCTGGGACTTATCAGCGGGCGCAGTAGATCCAAACCTCCCACGCTCTGTACGGGAGTGGAAGACGGTCTCCAGGGCAGCAATGGCTGACTCACTCTGATTCGCTGCCTAGGGCTCGCCCAGGAGTGAATCCACCAGTAGATAACACCTAGGGAGGAACAACCGACACAACTCCTCCCACACAACTCCTCCCCGTTTGTGTGTATAAATATTGTAACTTCCTTATACTCGGGGCCCCTGTTCTGTCTGATACGTATATCGCACGGTAGTAGAACCAGGGCCCGAAGTACTTCGTTATATTGTACTGTTGCTTTTACCATTAAATCAGCTTATTGTTAACCTCATATCTCGGTGTCTGAGTTCTTCGTCTTATAGCAGACCACTCATCAACGAACGGCGCGGAGCAGACTCGAACCTTCAACCACTCCAAAGGGTGGTCCTCCAACAGTTCCTTCTGCAACTTTTTCACCACATAATGCCAAATGTGGACTTCCTCTATGCCAAGCTCCAGAAGAAGAACATAGATTCGGTCCATATACATGGTTGCATCCAGCAGTTCCAACAGGACATACAAAAGATCAGGTAGTAGCTGTATTCCTGTTATTAATATGATTATTATGCTTTCTCTCTTTTATTATTATATCTCTCTCATTATTATTATTATAAATTCTCTTTGTCCTTCGCAGAGATTCTGACCATTCCATGGTTGAGCAAAGCAGTGGCTCTCAGCCAACAAAGAGGCGTCGGGCACTCAGTCCAGAGGACCATGTAAGGATTGCAGCAGAGGTGAGTTTATGGTGTAGAAATCAGTCACAGTATTTCTATTGTAATCTCTGTGAAAGGATGTTAGCCAACTTTTTACCTACTTTGCTTTGATGAAATGTGTTTATTGGGAACTAATACGAAAAGCATGAAATGTAACTGCAAGGAGCTGAACTGAAATAGCTACTTATAAAAAGCTACAATTTGAACAGTTACAAATTGATATTTTCTTGGTGAAACTAACCCGTGATTTATTAGTAGAAGTTATTGAATGTTTTGAGTAAAGGCCATGTGGAAAAAGGTTTTAAAGAAATAGTTGAATGCTTGTGAAAAAACAGGGTTGTTACAGTTTTTTTTACCTTCTGAGCAGACACTTCTGCATCTCTAGGGATAGAAAGGTAACTGTTGCCTGTTGGTAACTTTAGGTGAAATGGGCATTTTGTCATCTTTACTTTTTTTCTTCTTCTCTCTGTAGGTCTGTGATACCATACTGGGACACACCAGGGAACGCTTCTCCTTCACAAACCACCTTGTCAGTGCCACCTTGCTGCAGGGGGACAGGTTTGAAGAGTACAAGATGGCTTTTCCTGAAGATGCACTGAGAAACACCTTGAAGGCCTACCCAATGCTTAATGGAAGCAAGCTGAAGACAGAGCTTAGTCTCATCTACAGCAAGGAAGAGTTCAAAGCCTGTCGTGGTGCTATGGACCTATTCCAGTTGTTCATGGAGAATAATCTTGAAGAAGTATTTTCAGAGACTGTTACTCTCCTAAAGATCCTCATCACCACACCCATGACCACGGCGGAAGCTGAGAGGTGCTTCTCCACCTTGAAAAGGATTAAAACCTTTCTTCGAAACACCATGACCCAGGAGAGGTTGAATGCATTGGCCATGCTGTCAATGGAAAAGAGTCTGGTGACAGAGATGACTGACTTTAATCAGAAAGTCATTGAGACATTTGCAGGCCAGAAGGAAAGGAGGGCAAAATTCATATTCAAGTAGTGCTATTGTCCATGAATCACGTTTCAATGTTTTTTTTTTGCGCCCCCCCCCAACATTTTTATCACCAGCCGCCACTGCGTGTCGGCCTCGTGTGAACGAACGGGCTATACGCGAGAGAAAAGTAGCAGATACAACCCGTTTTGTCCTCGTGTAAACGGCACCTTAAGCACAAACAAGTGATGTGGTCAATGGCCCCTTCCCCACTTTATACCCCTTGCTGGCCTTCATTTGACCTACTGTCCATTTGAAAAGATTGCTATTACAAATAAATCCAACTCCAGATGACCCAATTTGTTTGCAAACTTCTGATTTAAATGTCTCATTTGCTCTTGCAGGCTAATTAGCTTTTAGTGATAACTTCGTGTTGCTAATGGCTGAGGCCGAAAGTGGATTGTAGAACAGATTGTAGAATGCGCACATAACACCAGGCAACATATGAAATCACACATTTGAGTTATGGTCAAAAGCTTATCATAATGACCCTTCACATTAAGAATCCAAGGATGCAAGCACCTGTGCTCTCGTTGACAATAGTGTGGACATTGACCCTGTCTCCCTCCTGCAGCGGGAACATGTCTGCCTCTGGTGAGACACTGAAATAAAATGGACTGGTAATCCCAGATTACACACTGCGCAGGATTCAGAAAGTGTTTATCAGGGCAAGAGCTGCTGTTCAACATGCTCACACTCAAGGCTTTCACATGGATTCAGGGCAGTGGCAAATGTTTACAGCACACACACACACACACACACACACACACACACACACACACACACACACACAGACACAACTGTTCTTCCTCCCCCCATGCTTAAGCAAATTCGAAAAAAGGGGTAATCTGCAGAACCACAAGTATGCTTTTAAATCTTTCAATGTTTGGACTAAATATCCACACTTTCTCCCGAGTTGTGACATTGTGATGCAGTGTGTATGGACGCTGTACAGAGACAGCTTTTAAACAGGTCTCCCACTCATTACTGGCTCAGGATCAGCTGCTGGCAAATCATTCTGTCAAAAGTTGGACTGTGACCAACTTCTCCTCACTGGCCAAAAGGCATTTGATGCCAAAACATACTGTACGTCTCCCATTCAGTGGAATAAAGTTAACCCCTGTTTGAGTTTCTTTAAATGCTACTGCCACAGGACAAAGTGCAGAGATTTCACTAATCTAGCGTTGATAGATCAGGGATTAGCCGGAGGAGTCATTAGTAGACAGAAGCAAAGACAGTTGTGTGTCTCTTAGTCTTCTGCTCTTAAGACCCTGACAGTCCTGCGTCATGATCTTTTGTTCAGTTAATCCAAAACACTTTTAACTAAGGCTAAGGTCAAGATGCAAATCTAATGTGACCTGCAAACATATTTGCATGTCATCCTATATCTCACTTTTTCTTGCCTACTTCAGTCCATCTGTCCTTCCTCTATACTGAAGGAAAAAAGGCCCAAAGCTAACTTCAGGGCTAACCCTCTTCATTTAAAACGGCAGGTGGAAAGCAGGAAAACATTTATTCCGCCACATTTAACCTTCGGTAACACAGCTTTCACTAACTGATAATTTACTGTCACACAGAGCGGTACAGGAAAACATTCTACTGCAGTAACTCTGTATAAATATATATATATATATATTGCACGGTCAACTTCTATATATTTGAGTTTTTTGTTTTATTTTCTATTTTGAGATGTTAATAATAATAATACATTTTATTTATAGAGGCGCCTTTCAAGGCTCTCAAAGTTGCCGTACAATATTTTATATTTGAACATTTCTACTTTTTTTTTCAATTTGGGATCAATAACCTCTTGAGCCCAATTGCCCCCGGTGACGCAGCATCTTGTAAGAAACACCATCCCAGAAACTCAGCTAACACGATAATAACAATTTTTACCTAAACGGAACACAAGTCCAACACCAAGCGTCTAAATCCGCACTTAACGAAAACATGCTAACGCTACATGCGCACATAACTGGCGATAGCGATTTCTCTACTTCATGCTATCTGCACAAATCATATGTCATATGAAAGCTGAGATTCCACAGATTCCATTGGTATAAGTTTCAAAACTCACTGAACTAGCAGCCAGGAAACAGCAACACACAACTTCACTTTACATATAAATATGTTTTACCTTTGCTGTTTTGTGATCAACAGTTGTGTTCAAGGGCATACAAACGCTGCTAATGTTAATCCAATGTCTCTGTGTCACTTTGAAATGATTACTGATAATCCATCATTATATGAATTGGTAATAAACGTGTTATAATGTTTAGCAGGCCGGGGCGTCTGCTTTAGAGAATGCTGTGTGTGAGTCATTCTAACTGAACAATAGTAATGTTTACATCGATTTATGAACTGCCCCTCGATTCTATTGGCTCTAACGGTTACAAAGAGGTGTCATTCAACCAATTTGACCAATGGGTTCCAGAGATACAGCCTCGCGTAATGTATAGGTCTGACTGGCAGCTCGCGCCTCATAACGCTTTGTGGCGAAAAAAGGTATAGAGGTCTGGGTGAATTTTCAAAAAAGGTCAAAAACTTGTATTTGGATGGAATGAATACATATAGTGATATTTCAATGAAATAAAATGAGTTTTACAGTGTGGTACCTGAGAAAGGTCAAATGGCACTGATGGTAACCAAACGTACCCAAATGTACCCAAAGGTGAGTCTGGACATGCCTGTGCTAAACCTCTCTAAAAAATGTCAAGTTTCACTAAATTAGCATCTATCTTGACACAGGGTACTTATGATATATTATGGTTTGGATCCCTAAAAGTTCTGGGCTACTATTCCTTCATTCATGGGTGATTTTCACTATAAATAATGTGTTTGTTTTTAGACGGACATTAGAATTTACATTTTCTTTACTATGTTCAGTCTGAATTTACTCTGACAAAGCAACATCTAAATTGATTCTGACCCTTCTACAGCCAATTCACATGTGTCTCATTGCTTTGAAAACAAGATTATTCATATACCCCTTTTAGTTGGGAAGATATAGTCATTCATTCTGGGCATGTCATTTTCGAGCCTGAGGCCTGAAAAGTAGGCCCTGTGCTCAAGAGGTTTAGAGCAGGGCTGTTCAAATGGATCTGGCCCCCGGGTGATATTTACTGGCCCTTTGAGCATAATGTTAAAAAGTTTAATTTTTTTTTTAATTCTTTTTAAATGTTTCTTTTTCTGGGCCAGAGTGCCTTTATTCCAGAGAGGGTGTTAAATTGAGAGATAGAGGGGAAGACATGGCCTGAAAACTTTGGCGGGCTCGGGTTTCAAACCCACCTACTAGCTACTGTAGTGAAACTCCTGTCATTTATTGCGTCTCTGCGCGCGTCCTCGCGGCTTGCGCTGCCCTTCACTACAAGCTCGCGCACCTTCGACGGTTTCGCGCCAATGGTACAATTCATCAAACCAGGTCAGCATAGTTGGATATCAAAATGTCTCTTTCTACGTTAAAAAAACGAAAGGTTGACACCTAAAACCGGCAATTCAACAGCGAGTGGAAAGAGAAGTACTTGTTTGTAAATGTCAGTGGGAGGCCCGTGTGTTTAATCTGCAATGAGTGTTTATCGGTGTGTAAAGAGTACAACTTGAGAAGGCATTTTAAGACAGCTCACGCCAACTTTGACGTCACTTTTCCAGCGGGCTCTGATGCTCGCCGCCAGAAGATTTTGGGGCTAACTTCGTGCTATGACCAAAGACGTAGCTCCCTGTTTCGGGCTTGCACTCACCAAGAGAGAGCCACCGCAGCATTCCTACGAGTGGCCTGGATATTAGGCAAAAATAAAAGGCCTTTTACGGACGCAGAGACAGTCAAAGAGTGTATGCTTGCATCAATTGAGGAAGTGGTTGCAGATGAGAAAATCTGAAAAAGCGTTATTGACTCAATTAACATTCCGATTTCTGACACGTCAACATCAAGGAGAGTGGAGACCCTTGCATCGGACGTTTTTGAGATTCTCTTGGACAAACTGAGAAAGGCGGAGGTTATGTCGCTAGCTATTGATGAATCCACTGACAGCAGCGATGTTGCACAGCTGTGCCTCTATGTTAGATTTTTGATGGTGAGTGCTTTCGGGAGGATCTACTTGGATTAATTCCTTTGGATGGACACACGACCGGTGAGGTGATGTTCCACAAAGTGGTTTCGTTTTTCAAGGAGCACAAGTTGGGATTGGATCGTATTAACATGCTTGTAACGGATGGGGCACCTGCGATGTCGGGCCGAACACAGGGACTGTCCGCTAGCCTGGCAGATGTGGCTCCACAGCTGAGATCGCTTCATTGCCTCATCCACCAAAGCCTCCTTTGCGCAAAACTAAGTGGTGAGTTAAAAAACACAATGGACTCTGTCATGGCGATTATTAACTTTATTCGTTGTAACTCCAGTTTACAGCACCGCCTTTTCCGCCAGATGTTGTCAGACATGTCAGCTCAATATAATGATTTGCTCATGCACAGTGACATTAGATGGCTAAGCAAAGGAAACGTCTTGAAACGATTTTGTGAACTTAAGGAGGAGATCATGGCGTTTCTCCGCAATTCAAAACATAAAAAAGCCAACGCCTTTCTGTGTCTGATAGAGAATGATGAGTTTTACGCTGCCGTTTGCTTTTTGAGCGACATTTTCCAACATCTGAACCAACTCAATTTGGAGCTGCAGGGCAGAGATAAAATGGTCACACAACTTGTGGAGAGACTCAATGCGTTTCAAAAAAGCTCACACTTTTTTCTACGGATTTATGTCCAGGCAAAATGCTCCATTTTCCAACACTGCGCACTGCAGGTTTACAAATGATGACTGGATTTATGGACGCATTGAAAACCAACTTTGCCGCGGGTTTGAACATTTCAGTCTCCCGACTGAAGTGATGAGATTTGTGAAGGACCCTTTCTCTGTGAATGTAGAGGGGGAGTTTGCACTGAAAGCAAAGGAGCTGATTGTGACATTAAATGAGGCGTCTTTACAACTCGAACTCATTGACATTCAGTCATCAGATGACCTGCGACAGTCATTTCAGCTGGCAGGTTCTGAAAAGTTCTGGACTCATGAAGTCAGCCACGAGAAATTCCCTCATTCAAGGGGTCTTGCACTTTTTGTCCTCACAATGTTTGGCTCGACTTACACGTGCGAATCGGCATTCTCACACATGAATGCCATAAAAACTAATAATCGCGCATCCCTCACTGACCAGCATCTGCATCACTGTATGCGTATTGCCATGACAACGTATACTCCCGACTTCCCTGCCCTTGCTAAATCGAAAAAATGCCATTTCTCTCATTAGATGGCACATATCTGCCAAGTTGGTTGCATACTGTATGTCAGTTATCACTATGTTAATCAAAAAAGGTTTGAGTTTTAAAAGGCTGTGTGTTGTGGTTTGGTAATTAATACAAGTCTTTTGATAATTGTTTTTGCTTTTAATTAAGCAATTGATGTGGTATGGCTCACATGTCTTTATTGTTATTATACCATAATATGCACTGTTGTTTGTGTATGGCCCTACATTGCTATTTTGTGTGAATTATTAGATCATTTAATCTAAATCTAATGATGTTGATGGTTATATTAGCTTCACATGTACTGAGTTCTGAACTTGCCATTTATAAAGGCCTTGGGGCTATGTTTGATTTAATTAAACAAAATATATGCACTCCACTATGCTGTTGTAGTATTTACTGTATCTGAAGCTCTTAATATGATTGCTCATATTTCAAGCAATTATTTTCCTGGCCCCTTGCTTTGGATAATTTTCATCAACCGGCCCCCATTCCAAACTAATTGAATAGCCCTGGTTTAGAGTATATCTGATCTTATCCTACACGTTCGCCCTGAGACACACTGCCGGTCACCGGGCTTGCTTCACTGGCAGAGTGGGTTTTTGCTGCAGGTTGTTAGGGAATTCCTCCACAGCAGCATCCCTGTACGTACGTTGTTGTTAAACATTTAATAATCAGTAAACAAAAAACTAAATCATCATCCATAAAGCAATGTGATTTCAGTGAACTACCTTCATGTTGTAAAAGCAGTCGCTTTACAGGTCATAGGGAACACACTCAGTTGTGAGATAAAAACATTTCAACAGCCTGTGTTACAAATAAGGGGCTTTAAAGGTCACCTATAATGCAAAATGCACTTTTTGATGTTTGTTATACATAAATATGAGTCCCCGGTGTGTAAGGAGACTCACAAATAGTCAGAACATACAACCATCTCTCTTTTCCTCCTTCCCAACATCTCTAAAAACGGGGGTGCAACGGAGCTGATCCAGATTTGCTGCGGTCATAACGACATTACTAAAATGTGGGCTGACTTTACGTTGAACTCCTGGCAATGTCCCGCCCATGGCCCAACCTATCGTCCCCATATAGAGTCGCTATCTGAATCCCCTCCCCCAGCTGTGTGTCTGTGTATTCAGCAGGATGTCTACAGGAGGGACTTAGAGTAAAGTTGTTCATGTCAAGCTATGTGCTGTATCAGAAACAACGCGCAACGTGTTTTGGAAGTAGTGATGTGTCGGTCGCGAACGAGCCGATTCTTTTGAAAGGCTCTTTGGTACGAACGAGGGGAACCGAGTCGTACTTGGTGAGAGCCGTTCTTTTTATCGTTCAATCGTTGGTCTGCACTCACTACCTGCCAAAATCCACTCGCCTTTTAAAAAGCTTGATTTTGTTCCCCAAACGTATTCTGTGAACACCCGTCCCTACTCTAATTGGTAGGTTTCAGCACGAGGAGTGAGATGGGGTGGGTCTTAACGAAATACGCGCGAGAGAGAGAAGTCATAACAAGTGGTACAGGACAGGTAGACGACGTGTTTTTCGGATGGAAAATGAGCCAAACGCGAAAACGCAGCAGCATTTGATGCACTTCAACCAAAACCCAGGCAGTGATAAAGCGCACCATTTGTAAAGGCAAAATATCCTTTAAAGCAGGGTTAACAAATAATCTCCATTGCCACTTAATTATCATTATGACTGGTGATTATTTCGCAGATAAACCTAGTAACCCCGCCCCCTTTAAAAAAAACGGCTCTTTTGAACGGCTCTTTTGAACGGCTCTTTGAAAGGAACGGAGCCATAAGATCCGGCTCCCTTCAAAGAGCCATAATTCCCATCACTATTTGGAAGTAATATCGTCTGTTTACATTATCAAGCATCGCTAACACTCAGAGCTAACCTGTACTGGAGAGCACATGTGTTTAAAAAGCAGGAAATAAAAAAAGAACTCACCTTGTGATAAACCTGCAAGAGAAAAAGCATTTGAGCTCCATACTGTTTCAGAAATAATCCTTGACGTGGTTTAAACAGGATGGCGTTTTATCACAGCAGAATTTAACTTTATCTCCGGTAGAATTCTGATCAGGCATTAGCTCCGCCTCCTCTTCTTTCTTTTTTTTCAAGCTAAGGACCCAAGATCCGCGTTTCTCTACAGGGCTTCAAAAGAGGGGTTTGAGCAGTATGAGGGATGGCTACAATGGGTGAACTGTTTGGTATTTTGAAAAAAAAACTTCAGACATGTTTTGTGTAGGTATGGCCCTACAATATATGTTTCAAATATAGCATGATGGGTCCACTTTAAGCAACGTAAAACGTGCAGACCGAGAGCAATAGATGTAGGTTAGCCGCCTAGCATCACAGATCCGCACTGCTGAGCATGTTAGCTTAGCTTGGTAGCCTCAGCTAGCTCTGGAACATCCAGCTCGGAGGCAGGAGGTCCCGCCTCGGCTCCGCCTCTTTGTCCTTATTTGGAACAGGCAGGAGTTAGACTCTGACGTCACTGTCGAGCCGTTAGTGGCCGACACCGCCTACTTTAGGCTTCTCGGCAACTCTGCAGAATCCTATGGGTGACGTCACGGACACTACGTCCATTTATATATACGTCTATGATGTGGACGCTCCAAAGGGGCGTGGCCAGCAGCAGCTCCAAATGGGCGTGGCCAGAATCAGCACTTTAGTAACAGGGCTGAAATAGAGGGGTATGAGGCATGCTGCAATGGGTGATCTGTTTGGTATTTTGAGCAAAACACTTCAAGGACATGTTTTGTATAGATATTGCCCTATAATATACGTTTCAAATATAGTGTAATAGGTGAGTTTTAAAGAGCAACTTGCAGGTTAGAGACACCAGTGAATAAATGTGTAGGAAAATGATGTATACACTAGATTTTCCAAAAAATATACATAAATATACACTACAGTGACATCTGGCGTCGTTTTTGTAAGACATTTTTACTTCCTCATAAAAAAAGCCTCCCAATGTGACCTCCCGCGTGTGATGTCACATGGGGGAGAGCGGCCGGTCTAACGTAGTAATAAACATGGATCACAATGCTAGTTTTGACACAGAAGAGGTTGAAAATAAATATTCGAATGCATATGACGGACCACAACCATATAATTATGAGCCTGCTAGGCTTACAAGAGACCAGGAGCAGCCAAGGATTAGAAGAAATAACGGCCATCGGCGAGAAATGGAGCTGTGGTGTGAGGAGAACCAGTGGAGAACAGGGCAGCTGTCTTGGTGAGTGACCGGCGTTAGCTACAGTTAATGTTAGCTAACGTCGGTCACATCACAACATTGTAAAGTTAGCTATCATATATCAGGCTATAACTAAAGTAGTATTGATAATATAGTAACGTTACTGGCAGGACGATCTGGCGGAGAAAGGTTGTGGAGCCTCCGTTGATATGCCGTTGTAAATGGCTTGATGGAAAGCAGGTGTGTAGTCGGGGAGGGTGCACAGCTGATTGCAGCAGGTGAGTGGAGGTTGAGCCGGGAGCCAGGAGTGACAGCCACCACGCCCACACAAACAACACAGACAGGGGGAAACAAACAAACACACAAACACAAAGGAGACGGCTGGAGGAGTACAGCCACCACAGCGTTACCTAATACAACTCCACACTACGTCTTACAGTGCTGCGTACCGGAGGGGAGAGAGAGAGAGGAACGAAGGGGGGGAGAGAGATGTAATACGGTTTCCTGATAAACGTTTTGTTTGATAGGCCTCAGCTGTGGAGAGTATGTGCTGCAGGGAGGTGGATGCACCTCGCACAACGCACCCAGGACCGAAAGCTAGCTCCGGTCCTTTTCCTGTTAGGGAAACTGTGGACTCGATGTCCTGACACGCTGGAGTTTGTGCAACCTGCACAAACTCCAGCTCACCATGATTACAAATGGTGAAATGCAATGTAAAATTACCGAAAAAATACCAGCTCACTAAATCACAACCGCTCAAACCAACTACAAACTACTACCGCGGATTGGGCAGAGAAGGAGTCCGAGAAAGTTGCTCCCCCATGTGACGTAATATGACGCGTTTGATGTATGACGTTAAAAAAAGCAGTTTTTAGTAGCAGAGCTCAAAACGGCTCCTTTCCCCTCTGAATTATTGCCCTTATGTCTTGTAAAACATATCAAATCCTGCATTAACTTTTTTAATTGTAATTTTCAGGCAAGGTTAAGCATGAATCTCGTAAAAAAAAAAACCTGCAAGTTACTCTTTAAGCTTGGAATACACTGGATACCAGCCAACAATAGATGCTTTATGGCATTACGCTAAATTAAGAGTTTTACGATATCTACTTTCTTCTATTTTGCATTCAATAATTCCCCTTATTTTATGGAGGCTCAATACTACATCACTGGAATGTATCATGTAACTGTGATGTTCAATACATTACACTGCATGTGGGTGTTATTGGTCAGGCTTAACATACAAACAGAACTACAATTAACCCAAATATTCGCAATCCACTTCATTGTCAGACAAACATTAAAAAAAGCAGTTCAAAAACAACAGCATAAGGTGTTTACCTGGTTTTCTCAAGAGGAGGGCTGTTTACATGTGTAGTTGATATATGTGAAATATCACACACAGTTGCTGTATTTATGTTGAATGTGATGTTCAGGTATGTCCGCAGTAGGCGGTGTTACCGCTGTGACACCATGTTCGGGCAATCAACTTGTCCACCGTACGGACCTATGTTTTGCTTCTTTCTTTCTTTTTTCTTTAGAAATTAGACCTATTAAGATTATTTTTACATAGGCTATCCCTGCCCAAATAAATCAAATAAAAACTTTAATTTGTAAAGCCTGCCATCAGTGCTGTGCAGCAACTGATGCTATTATAGTGGAAGTGTGTAATCCATAGCAGCAGTCCCAGCACAGAGGGAACGTCAGCAGGAGAGTGATCGACACTACCATGCAGGGGATGTGTGGTCAATGTATTTCGGATTGAAACAATCCTAATAGGGAAGCTGAAAATTAATGACGCAATCTGTAAACTGTTGATATGAAGTCGCAGCTAAATGGGTCCCTGAGAGAAAAGTCTGAGAGGACAAATCCCCCCCCCAGTGTTTCAGATGTTAAAGCTCCTGGCAAGAGTTTATCAAAGAATGGCAACATGGTGCCATCCTTACTGGAATGACACCACTTGTGATGTAAAATGGGTAAAATGGAGCATTCTGGTTGGTTCTCTGAGAGTCAATGGACTCGTCTAGTTTATTGCCCCCATGGCCGTGCACATGCTGATGATGAGCATCATATCAGAGTCTCAATAGATTAAATTGGTATGATGACTCACCCATGCCTAATTACACCACACTCATTGCTTTCTGGAAGTGGATGTGTCAAAGGACCTCCATACAGTGAAGCATGTGGGAGACTTTCGTGTGTGTGTGTGTGTGTGTGTGTGTGTGTGTGTGTGTGTGTGTGTGTGTGTGTGTGTGTGTGTGTGTGTGTGTGTGTGTGTGTGTGTGTGTGTGTGTGTGTGTGTGTTTGTACATGAACACAACAGGCCAACTGACAATGCTTTTATCATCATTAGCAGACTACATGCTGTCCTCTTGAATTATTTATACACTATTGATCTGTTTCTACAGCGCACACACACACACACACACACTCTCTCTCCCCCACACACACACACCACACACACACACACACATACACACACACTCTCTCTCCCCCCCCCCACACACACACACACCTTTGATGGCACAATTCAAAGAGGTTTGCCTCTCTTTAACCGTCTGTGTTTTGTTGCCATGCACACACATAAGGCAGTGTAAACTGCTTATTATACGGGGAAAGTCTTTACACAGCTTGAGGGCTGCAGGAAGGTATATTTTTATGGCTGAAGGTGTGTTTTAATAGCCTGCTTGTGATCTACTACAACTACTACTACTTATAATAACATTTAAATAATGTTAACAATAATGATGATTAGGTCTTTTGTAAATCTAGGAACAAAATCATTCCTTAATATAAAAAGGGTTTTAGGATTAAGAACATGGTTACTACTAATATTACTAAACCCTGCTAATGCTGTATGGTGGCATTGGAAGCATTTGAGGTTTGCAGAGTTCAAACTATTAAGGACACAGAATGGAAGACTTCTGACTGCCAGACGTAGTTGTTCCTATTTTTGCAGAGATCAATGAACTATCTTTGGAAATCTTTGACCCTGTTCTAGTTGTGATGTCCTGGTACAGCTGGTCATCATCATTCTACATCGTGGGTGACAAGGAGGAACACCCAGGAGAGTCGACTCAAAGTTCTCTGGTCATTTTTTTAAAGGTCCCATGTCATGCTTTTCTGGTTATTACCCGTCCCCTTGTGTGTTATGAAGGTTTTTCTGCATGTAAACGGTCTGCAGAGTCACAAACCCTCAAAGTACACCCTGTAGGGAGTAAAACTCTAACATAGAAAATACCTCCCCAAAACGCATCGTTGGAGATTTCTCAGTTTCTTCCGGGTACGAGCCGACGTCAGCTCGTACCCGGAAGAGCTATGGCCACACCCAGCGGCGCTGGCCGCACCCTCTGCCAGCCTTTCAAGAAACAAAGCTTCGCAAACCTTTCAGCGATTCATGCCGGATATGTACAGCGTAGGGCACTGAAGAACGATATGTCATATTTATTATGCTACACAAACATTATATTGCAGTTTTGGTGTCGTCAACTCCGTTTCTAATATGCAAAAAGACTGCAAAATGCATCTATGATTATTTTTAGTATTTTCGATCTTTCCAATCCAGACGAGAGATCTCTCTCTCCGCGTCTGTGTGCGAGGGGGCGGGGCAGTTTGCACACATGCGGCTGCTGCATGCAACACACACACACACTACCCCTACTTTGTTTGGACCAGCGGGAGATTCGATTACACAACCTGTAAGTATTAAAGTAACCTGTTTCAAATATATAACCTGTTCCAATAATTATAACCTGTTTTAATAATTATAACTTTGTCTGTGTAAAATGTATACTTATGAAACTAGACCAAGTGTTCTTATTTTCCTTTGTTTGCTGTGGTCAATTGTGTGTGCGTTGACTTAGGAATGTAGAGGATCCAGTCGGCCCCCCCGGGGTTTTAATGGCCCGGATAGGAGCATGGGGGGGTTGTAGGAGAAAGGTAATAAAACTGACACCATTGAGTCTATGCAGAGATTGTACTGAGAGAAAGATTGGGATGCGGAGTGGTACGGCCAGGTGCTGAGGATAAACGAAGATAAGGATTGGTACCTCACCCCCGTGCGACCCAGAATTGTTTATTTTATGGCTGCCATAAAAAATGACCTGGGACTGATCGGCGGCGCAGGAGATCGAAAGTTCCCACACTTATGGCTGACTCACTCTGATTCGCTGTTTAGACCTCGTCAATGGCTGACTCACTCTGATTCGCTGCCTAGGGCTCGCCCAGGAGTGAGTCCACCAATGGATGAACACCTAGGGAGGAGCAACCGACACAACTCCTCCCACACAACTCCTCTCCGTTTGTGGGGATAAATATTGTGAATTCTGTACACTCGAGGCCTCTGTTCGGTCTGACTGTCTGATACGTACATCGCACGGTGGAAGAGCTGAGGCCCGGAGTACTTCGTTATATAAGTACTTCGTTATATTGTACTGTTGTTTCTGCCATTAAATCAGCTTATTGTTTAATCTCATATCTCTGTCTGAGCCGTTCCTTTTTACAGCAGACCACTCATCAAACGAACAGCGCGGAGCGGGCTCGAACCTTCAACAACTGAAGGGTGCTTAAACCCAACAGTATTCATTGTTGTTTGTGTATTTATGTTTAAAACAAACAAGGTATCTACCACGACTGTTTAAATGGGTAAACGTTTTTCGGACTACTACGTTGGGATCGCGGAGAAATGCTCTCCCAACACAGTCTCACTCCCTGAACGTCCAGGAGCGACGCTTGGTCAGGGTCCTATGGCGTGCAGTTGTGACGCGCCGAGTCTCCTTCAGCTTCATAAACGGATGCAAAGAGCTTTCAACTGATTGCAATGTATTCCCATCGGCGGCGGTATTTGACGCTCAGGGAAGCACCGCATCGGTCCATGTGCCATCAGCCATCAGCCTTCAGTAGAAGCTGCTGGGAGTCCCAGCAGCTTCTACTGAAGCCAGTCCCCAACTCCGGGGACTTCCGGCCGGGGACTTCGGGTGGCAGTATACGCCGTGAAGTTGTTTGCGGCCTGCCAGTAAACCCAAAGCAGAAGAAGACGAAGTGACGTCAGCGGCTCATTTGCGTAATCTTCCCTCAGGGAACTTATTCCGGTGTGAACACGATCGGCTCTTAGTTCCATAGGGGAACTAAGTGCTGGGAACTAAGTGCTGGGAACTAAGTACGGCAAAGTACTTGGTGTGAACGCGGCTAATGGGGGACTGCGTTGGGTCGATGATCGGGTTGCTTTTAATCATACGAAGCCAGATTAAATTAAATAACGACTTCTCCAACCTTATACTTTTCTCCAGAGTGCCGTGTTTCATTGTTTATTAATGTGTTTCGGCGGGATTTAACGACCACGGCAGTGCTGCTCTTCCACGGGAGTTTATTCTCTCTTATTCTCTCTTATTCTCTCTTATTCTCCCATTAGCTCCGGATTAGCTCACACGGCAGCGGCCGCGTAAAGTATTCACTGTCTGACTGTCACACAAGCAGCTGATACATATCCCCAGTTCCCCTTAAGTGAATGTGTGTCAGTCTGAATTGACGCTGTTTGGCATCACAACACTGTTATTAAAGTTTCTCTGGTATAAAATGGGTGATGTTAGCATAGCAACCGAAGCTAAACTGACTATCTTGACTACTTGTTGTTGCTATCCTATTGTGGCATAAGCCGTTTTCTACAGGCACATTTTACCGGCGTATTTTTCATTATGATTCTACTTGTGATAGTCGGACACGACAACCTGTGCAGCCCATGTATTGATTCCATCCGATAGCTGCTATAATACAAAACAAAACGTCTGCCTGCTCTCCAAAATGATCAATAACAGCGAACGGATGGTCAAAGTAAGGTACAAATAAACAGAATCACAAGAAGCCTGGTTAGTGTTGCCTGACTTTATAAAGTGTGTTTTTTTTTTATAAGTGTGTGGGTGCGTTCTAGTCACTTTGCTCAGCACTACTGCTTGTTACAACTTTTATTTGCCGTACTCGCCTTTAACTGTTAGCTCAGGTTAATCTCGCCCCCCTCCGACGTAAGCATGACGTACGCGGTTCCTGCTTCTAGACCGACAATTTTTTGGTGCTTGAAACGAACCGGATTCCGGGAGTGGAGTGCACCAGCTGGGCGTAAGACTGGGCGTAACTCTACGTCCGACGTAGAACCGAAGGTTAAGACCAAACTAAAGTTATGATTAGTGCACCACTTAGACTTAAGCCCTGTATGCGTTGCGCCTGGGTGTAACTTTTACGCCTAGTATGGAGCAGGCGTTAATCGGAAAGACAGACTTGTATCCATAGTAACGTAAAACAGGCAAGAAGGAAAATAACGATGGCAGTGCGTCTTATGTTTAACAACAAAAGGGAATTAAGATGAGAAGAAGAGAAGAGTCATTTGTGATCGAACAAAACCACTGGACATCTATTCGGACAGTGAGCTGATAGAGACGTTTCAGCAGACAAGCCGTTTATGAATTAATCGGGAGATCTCCCCTCAACTCCAGCACGGATCAGACAGAAACGCTGCGCTCTCCCCAACCTTGCAGGTGCTGATTGCGCTCAGATTTTTCCAAGTCTTAAAGGTGTATAACTTGCTTTGAATGGAGAAGTTTGAGTGTTAAATTATGTATACGTGTGTTGCTTGGCAACAATTACTGTTTTGCGTGTATTGACGTGGACGCACATCTTAAGACGAGGCGCAGCTACAACCGTCACTAGTCAGGCTTGGTGCACTCGGTCTAAATTCGAATCACTAAGTAGGACGTAGCTAAGCCCAACGTTAGAGTTAAGACCTACTTTTTTACGCGCAGCTGGTGCACTCCACTCCGGAGCTTAGAGGCGGCTCCGCTGCGGTGTGAATAGGAAAAACTGGTGCTTTTCAGGCTCTAGCTCCGAACCGGCCCTGGAACCGCGTTGGTGTGAAAGCCCCAACAGTCACTCACAACACAGAATGAGAGATTATTTAGACCCCTTTTTCCATGAAATCAGTTCCATTTTAGGCTAGTTCCACAGTGTGTTCTTCCGCCCAGAGCCTGAGAGGAGCCACGATGTCCCTGTTTACGTGGCTGCAACACGTGAATACCCCTCTCCATATCAGGAGTGGCAGACTATGTTGAAGCTTTGCTATATAACTTGCATAGCCAGATTGAAATGCAACAACAGTTCTCCAAATAATACTTTTCTCCAGAGTGATGTGGCTGATGCTATGGCTCTATGATTCAGCCTTTGTTGAACGCTGGAGTTCCGCTTGAACTCTACTAGTGTTTGGAATACTGTTTGTTAACAGCAGCTTCTGCTTGAAAGTAGTGATTCACTGTCTGACTGTCACAATAGTGACAGCAGAATGATCGAAGAAGAGGTTTCAAGCAGTAGAACAGGAGAGGTGAGAGTAGTGAATTCATAGGATCCCTATTGTGGAGCCTGAAACAGAAAGAAAAAAGCAGACAGATGGCCCGATTGTGTTCAGGCGTCAGGGTCTCACCTGGGCATACTAATCCCCGGGGCCTGATTAGGAGAGAAAAGCAACGTAGATAATAAACAAAAGAGAACAAGACAGCATTACGCTACAGATGTCTACCGGTCCAAATAAAGTCTAGTATTACAACTCTCTTTTTATTAAATATGTGTATGCATGACAAATCACTATCAGGTTTACCTTCAGCATCATCATCATGTTCCAAGGTCTAAAATCATGAATTCTATGGTAAATACAATCAGCAGTGATGGAGGTACTTTATTGCATTAGTGAACCTCAGGCATCATGGGGGCCGGGTTGAACTGGAGGAGATGTTTTAATCAGACAGAATGTCATGGAGTATCAATAGAGACACTGGAGTTCAACAAGGAACTCCTCAAAGACCACTATCATTGCTGGAACAGCCCATAGAAGCTATTATAATACGGATGTTACCCCGGGGCTAGCTGCTGTTTCACTCGCTGCTGTGACTCAGTGAAACTAGTCTTTTTGAAAGAGTGAAACATGTCCCATGGTTTAACTATCCATTTTCTAAGGTTAACTGACTACACACAACACTTAAGAATATCAGAATATTAGAATTCTATTTGTTTTAAGTTGCAACAAAGTGAGACCAACCTTTATTGTGTATTTATATTGTGTATTATATATATACTCTATAGATATACTGTATATATAGCCTTCATTAATGATATGTATTTATTCACAGTTTTGTTTAATTCACTGCTGATATGTATCTCTTTGCTCTTTTTTTATTTTATTTTATCATTTGTTTTTTATTTTATTTTACTTCTAATTATTGTCCATGTCTTATTTACATGCTGCTGTGACGAAAACATCCCAAATTGGGATCAATAAAGTATATATTTTTCTTATCTCATCAGAAATATATACATAAAGTATGTATATAAATATTAATCCACTGTGGCGGTGCTAAAGGCCATAAAGCCAACACTGATGCATTATCTAAAGTTCATATATCAGACGTCCAGCCGAGAGAGCAACAAAGGCATTTGTTTGAAGACAAAACTTCTGACACCCAATTACAATAAGTCAAATTTGTACCCGTCCTTAAAGCTTTGGTCTGGTGTCCAAATACTGAAAAAATCTTTCTCTTCAGCTGCTAAAGGCTTCACTATGTTCACCAGCTGGTTGCTAACCGTGTGTCTGATGTAACATGTTGTGCAGGTAGAGCACACACATTATTTCACTGGAAATAGCTGCTGCTGAAACCAGGTTAATGAGCAACGTTATGTTCAAACCGCAGATTTTGAATCTGTTACGAAAAATGTTAAATAAATGCCCATGGGATTTTCAGTGTTTTATCTGTCTTTTAAACAGAAACTGGAAGTTTAGGTTTCAATGCAGCTCTCTTTATAATAAAAGTGAGTGTTTTCCAGAAAACTGATTCATGAGGAGGGTTAGAGTTCGGTCACAGCATTTAAAACATAATAAAAAAGTCAGACAGAAATCCATTTATATCAAAGGAAAGTGAATCTGTAGGATATTTTGTGTGAGCTTTGACGTGTAAATGTGCACCATCCACCAATCCCAAAGCTTTAGACTTCTGATCTTTGAGAGTGCAGAGAGCCACAGATTCCAAAAGGGTAGAAGCTTTACCATATGTTCATAACATCTGTGGTCACACAGCATCATAAATAAAGCCTGGGTTTCACTCAAATTCTCTGAGCAAATCCAAAGGATTATCACTTGGTATGAGTGAAACATAAATAAAGTAGAATATAATCAGATGGTTTGTATTGAACTGTTGAAAACATACAATTGAATATGGATCTCAGTACTAAATGCTATATTGAGAGCTTCCAACTGTGACCACTACAATTGCTGGTGATAAAAAACTAACAAGAAAAATGAAGACTATGTGAGATGGCCTCGGCCTCTGGTTAAATATGCATATTTACCACTACGAAGCTTTAAGTTATCAATTCAAACGGGGCAGATGGATAAAGAACACAGGTGACCACTTTGACAAATCACATGGGTACCTATAGGGTTAATCGAGGCTAACCCACTCTTTCTTCTGTTTGATGATGGACCTCTCTTAAAAATCACAAATGTGTATGTTGGTAATATTTAACACCCACATAATTACAGCTGCAATACAAAACTACTTTGTTGGCAAACTGGCTGGTTCTCCTATATCTTCAACGTCATTTGGAGAAACCCTTTTTTTCTATTTGAACCACTGATTAAAGAGCTTTTTATTATTTCATGAATTTTACGAGTTGTGCTACCAAGTGAAACCCCCAATATGTGTAGTTCTTGTTGGCTTTGTGCCCTTAAATGTGTAATTGGATTACGTTGGGTCTTTTTTCTATGATTTTTATGATACGATGAGACAGCACAGTTGGTAGTTTTCTTCCATTTTAAATGTGATGAGATTTAAGATTTATTCAGATTGAATCTAAAATGATTTATGTTAGAATACAGCAGATATATAGTAAATAAAATAGTCATACTTTAAACTTCGATACCACCTGCTGGAGATCTTAATCATAAGGCAGATGAAGGCTTTTCCATCAGAACAAAAGAATGAATGGTGAATATCAGTATTGACCGCTTCATGGAGTGTTTCATATCTCAGCAGGATCACCCAAACCTCTAGAGACAGCAGTCAAAGGTTGTTTAGCTCTCTGCACATACAGATACGGATAAAAGATGTGGGGCAAAACTATTACAATGGTTGAAAATGGATCCTGATAAGAAACAGGATTAGATATGATCCATTGTGCCAGTGCAGACATGATGTACAATATGTCTCTGTGCTAGAAATGCTGCAGTCCAAAGTCTTTTAACAAGTTAATCGCCGAGTTTAAAAGAATATAAGCTCTATACATTCAACAACTGTTCTGTTAGTTTTCGGATTTAAATTATATCAACTGAAATCATACTAATTTCACACAAAGGAATATTTGCAATATTCTTTTTAAATAAAGAAAATTACATTTATTTATGACACAGCTTGGCTGAATACTCGATTGTGAGTGGTCAATGTGTCAATTTTGACCAAAGGGTACAAGTCCAATCACATCAATCAGCAGAAAGGAGTATGGTCAATTTAACAACAATAGCTTCAAACAAAAAAATGAATTCATGATATCTGAAGAGTCCCCAGTAAAGAAAATAAAAAGATAACTAAAACAACAAAACAGAGAGAAGAGTTTACAAAACAGATTGCTGGACGACAGAGAAATCAGCAGAAGAAGAGAGACAGGAAGTAAACACTAAATGGAACAGCAGAAGAAGAGAGACAGGAAGTAAACACTAAATGGAACAGCAGAAGAAGAGAGACAGGAAGTAAACACTAAAGGGAACAGCAGAAGAAGAGAGACAGGAAGTAAACACTAAAGGGAACAGCAGAAGAAGAGAGACGATGGCTGCAGTCGAATAGTCCAAAAATCAGCCCCTATATCCCTATTCCTTGACCTCTGTGTGAAACGTCACGGGGTTAAGGGATAGTGGATAGGAGAATTCAAAAGGACTTAGGAGAAGAGACTGCGGTGCTTTGAGTCTCCGACTGCACTTTCACTATCCGACGTGTTTATGATGCGCCAGCGGACGTCATGAATGTGCGTCTGCTGCTGTGGGGAAACTATGGAAACTACAGTTCTCTATACAGCGGACTACAACATGGATGTAGAATAAGAACGGCGGACGCATCTAGAGACTCTGCACCGTGCTCTGATGGGGTTGCTTTATGCTTTATGAACGTGGACAACAGAGAAACATAAATTCTTCAATTGAAATAAAAAAGTAAAGTGACATTTATGCTCGTCACCCTCCGGTCCACACGTATTAATCCACATGAATCCCAATACGTATGATTGTATGAAAAGATCTTAAAATCAATACAAATGTATTTCTTATAAACGTTAGTCCTTAACATCTATCACTGTGTATATCACCATTCAAACATCTTTTAAAAGTTGAACAAACCCACACAGCTCAGTAAAGACTGTGACATGTTGACTTTATTTGATCCTTTCAGTAAAAACTAACGTTCATATTTCTCTTTTTGATTATAATACTGATGATCGTTCAAAACAAAGCACTTTGGCAAGTTACCGTTTTAAAATGCTTAATAAGCACCGTGACTTTCATGATATCATTTCTCGGTCATAATCGGTTGTTTCCGTGAACGGCCGAATGTTGTGCGACGGGAAATGCTGCGGCCGCAAGGCATTGTGGGGCAGCATTTTCTCCTCTCCTTTCGTAAAGGGAGGTCCAGTGGTTCCTAAGCTAAAGAAGGTTATAAAGGAAGTTTCAAACCTCCTTTCCTATCATCTAGAGAATTTGAACGGCTCTTATCATGGCGGCCACTGAGGTACTTCCGGGTCATTTCACTCCGTTAGGAAGGTTCCTAAGCTAAACTGAGGGTGTTTCTCAATGTCGAGGACGCTTCCTTGGTAGGACATGTCTTCCGAGTCACTTCCTTCAGAAGTGAGGCAAGAATACTTCCTAGCCTCGGAAAACGAAGAATGGTGGAACAGGCTAACAGGTGTGCAGGTGTGCGTCATATGCGAGGCCCCGCCTTAAATGGAGTGCGATTTCCGCCAAATATTTGGAAATTGGTCCGTGCGCAAAGCATTGTGGGGATTTTAAGACCGCGGAGGATACACATGTGCAACCTCGAAATGTATCGCTACGAAGGACGCCGGGCTCGGTAGAATTCCAAGGATCCTGCTGGACATTGGAACAGTCCTTCGGCGGGACTCGATGACGTAGCATCCTTGAAAAATAGTGGCTCTGGAGCATCCTTCCTTGACATTGAGAAACACCCTGACTATTCGACTGCAGCCAGGAAGTAAACACTAAAGGGAACAGCAGAAGAAGAGAGACAGGAAGTAAACTAAAGGGGACAGTAGAAGAAGACAGACAGGAAGTACACATTAAGGGGAACAGTAGAAGAAGATGTGACTACCCGATTTGCACTGCGCAAGCGCGAGTTGGTCTGCCATAATCGTTGCAACTAACAGACCATTTTTTCTATTTCATTTCAATAAAATCATGTTTAAATCAATATGTTGTGTCAAATAATGTATTTATCTAATAAGTGTCTGTGTAATAAGCAGGATAATGTGCCCCTTCAGGGTGATTCCCGACACTGTGGGGGTTCCTTTGGCAATAATGATCGGTTAGCTGCACGTTATGTCTAATACAGTATATGAACTATGGCTGGAATGTCTGTGTGTAATGTGAAAGCTGCCCCCTTTCAGCTCATTGTTTCAGTTTGTGTCACTTTTACAGCCCACAACTTTACTGTTTAGGAGAAATCTCACACGTTCGTCATTAAGCCTCAGAGCATCGTATGAAGACCCTTTTACAAACAAGTGTAGATAAACGATCACCTCATACCCACACAATGTTCTGAGTTAAGTGAAAAGCGGTGTCAAATGTTTAAATTAGAAAATAATAAAAAACACAAATGTATTAAACAAAAGATCTGATGGTTTCGGTCATCCCCTCCTCCTGCCTAATATAGAATCATCTTTTGTGGCTAAAACTCAATGTTATTTCAGGTTCTGATTCTACTTTTTCTTTTTACTTATATTTTCGAAATGCTTGTATACATCATACCTATATATATATCAGGTATGATGCAGAAATCATGAGGCAGCTTTACCATGTTTGGGCAACACGTTTGAGGTCCTAAAAACTCTTGTAAAGAAAGGTTTGAATATGAAGGGAACCTCTTAAACACGGAACAGCCATGGCTCCCTCTCTGTTCAGCCCACAGCATCTTCAGCCCGGTGCCGTACCACCCACCTCCCAGCTGACTGGCAAATGTGTCTGAGAAGGAGTATGAGCTCCAAAGTGTGATCCAAACACAGAATGTCAAATTAGACTTTGATTCTCTGTCTACCTCTACATTTCCATTGTAGTACACAGACTGATTCTCACACTGACTGAACCGTGACGTCTCTGAATGGCTTGCATCCCAGAGCCTTATAAATGTTCTCTGAACTCTGAGAAACATGTCTGTGTCCTTCTTTCTAATATCATTCAGTTTCCTCTTTTGTGAGTGATGAATAACAGATAATGAATGAGAGCCACTAATGTGTCATCATCATCATCATCATCATCATCATCGTTTTAACCTCAACAACTAACAGCATTTGCCCAAGCTTTACCAATGTTTCTCTGTTTGTTAAGATGAAAAAAAATAAAAGGGGAATGGGACGTGTTTAGATCACATAGTGGCTGGGGGACAAAAATCATAGACATATAAATAGTCATTTGTGGAGTGTGGAGACTACTGCTTTCCATTGTAGTCCATACAGGTGCATACACACCAACACTGGCTGGCTTTTAACTCATGTTGCAAGCAACTGTACATATTTTATATTATTCAATTATTACTATTGATGTATTAATGTAAGGAACATTTCATATTTAATAATATACTAGCCCTCAAATGAAGCCAAAGCATCTCCCTGTGAAGATAGTTGAGTAAACAAATAAAACTTGTTTGCTCAAAATTGTTCATTGTTAAATTAAAAGGAATACTTTACTCCCCAAATGATCATTTGTATATCAAATGCTCAGTGTGTGTGACCCTGAGTTTTTGAAGATAACTTAGTTTTACTTGCTTAACTCATTGTAAACAAACAGTTCAGAAACGGAGAAAAGTATTGATAATGTGAAGTAGATTGTGGCCACGTTCAACAACAGCAAAACTATATCAAATACAAACGCTCACACAACGTTTGCAGTGTATCCAAGTTTCATTTATCCAATCAGAAGCTCACAAATTTACTAACACATGCCTTTTCACAAAAACCCTATTCCAGCGTCTGTGTGAGTACTGTTTAGACATGTTTTGATCATTTAAATTGGGGACATCTGAGAATAAAGGTTTTCTTGAAGAATTCAGGGTGGATTCATCCTGTAGATGAATAGAACATGTTTCAGTGTTCCATGTCATGCACATTGGGCGAAACAAACATGCTTCAGCCCTGTAATGCATCACACAACTGCCACTCAGGGTATTCTTCTTACACCTTACATGCATAAGCAGCTATGCATTAGACTTAGGGTTGTACAAACCTTTGAGTAAAGTTTGAGCACTGAAGACAATATTGTGGCTGAATGAGTTGCCTTGTGTAACAACAAGGAAATATGTTTCTAATGTGTATCACATCCCCCCTTCTCTGTAATTGATTTTAACTCTTAAGGACAATAAACACGTTTACCTTCCAACAAATTTCATTTCAAGCTTAGTGAAGCCTTCAGAGCCATGCCGTAATGAAACTCACAGAACTCTTCAGAACCCGAGTTCAGAAATAGTGCTACAACACTGTCATGTGTTTAAAAAGGTCATGTTCAGAACCAAACCAATACATGAAGTACCTCAGGTGAGTTTAGCTGATAGCTGTATAAAGAAACATTCTACAGGACACCCTGCTAGAGGAGCAACAGGTCTTTCTAAGAGACTAGCAGGGAGCTTCTGAGCCCAGAGGCAATTTACATATGCTCTCTCTCTCTCTCTCTCTCTCTCTCTCTCTCTCTCTCTCTCTCTCTCTCTCTCTCTCTCTCTCTCTCTCTCTCTCTCTGCGAGGCAGTGTGACTCTCTTCTCAGACTGCACTTCATGCATCACAGTCGACCACCTCCTCTAATCAATTTAGCATCAGATCCTCCAGTGGTGTGCAATACATGTAAAATGTGAAATCCTCTCTGACTGTAAGGTTCAGTAAACGGAGTTATATTTAGCGTTCTTGAATATTCCACCATAGAGGCACATGTTGCGCCAGCAGAAGCAACAGTTGTCATGGATATTAGAGAAGCCTTCTACAAATGATAGATGAAGGATATTTACAAAAAGCTTTGAAGTTAGGTCAGGGTTATTTCCCGTGTACCACACTGATCTTACCTTCTGCTGCCTCCTGGCCATATCAGTAGGTTGCTTTGCGTTGAACGGATAGGCGATGCAGCGCATCACAAATACATACAGCTGGAGTCTCTTTTTCCTCTCCTCTTCCTCTCTCTGCATCTTCTCCAGATCTTCTTTCTCCTTGTCGCTGCCCACCGAGGGGCTGGGGCTGGAGGGTCTCACGGCGCCGCGGGGCTGCAGCCCTGCGCCGCCGTCAGAGGCTCGGCCCGGGGACAGCCTGGCTCCTCCGGCGCTCTTCGGGGCCGCCACCTCTTTGCGCTCCACCTCCTGTATTTCATCCCCTTCCTCCTCGCTGGAAGACGGGTCCAACATGCTACTGAGGCTTGGATGGAGAATAAAGATTACCTGCTGCAAAGGTGAAACTGCAAAAGTAGGAAAAACAGCTGCCGATCCGCCTCAGAGGGAGAGGTCCAGGGGAGCCGCTGTGGAGACGCGCACTGACTGAGCGGATCTTCTCTGCTTTCCAAGGGGAAAAAAACTGCCGTCAGACGACTCAATCTCAGCAGGACAGATCAGAGTGGAGAGTCTGGTTGTTTGCGTGATTTCCAAGCCTTTCAAGTCTAGCAGCTAGTTGAACATAGGAGGGATTTATCATGAGAGCCGATATAAAGGGGGAGGGGTCGCAGGGAGGGAGAAAAGGAGGAAACGCTGATGTGTTGGTGCTCTGCTGCCTGGGGGAGGAAGAGGTTGGGCTCGGAGCTGACCGCGGTGCTGAAACCCGACCCCGGCAGCTCTGGGATCAGTTTGTGTGAGCACAATGAAGGGCCACCTGATGATCCTTCCGAGTGAAAAGACTACAGGTTACAAAACCAGACCGGAATCAAAGAGAGTAGCTTTCAAAATAAAAGCTTTACCACTGATTTAAATAAAATATGATGATTAAATGTTTCATTTAACAAATTACAATATGTGTGTCTGTGTGTCTGTGTGTCTGTGTGTCTGTGTGTCTGCGTGTTGAATGCAATAACATTACGTTACAGGTTACTCTTGGTGGTGGGATTTTAGTGGTTTGTTTAGCAGGCTAATGTTATAGCTAATGGGCCATTCTCCTTCGTGTATTAGGTGCAGCAATGCTGGGTTACTTATGTTTCACTCTGTTTGCATTTATTTTTGAGGAATACATTCTCTCTTAGACGGTTCTGAGTCTGGACATGTGAGCACTGATTTACTGTGGGAGTTGGTGTGCCATTTTAATTGCCTTTGAAGCAGTCTGATGAATTGTGAGGCTGTGGTTCAGGGCGGTGCTGAATATGCAAAGATCAATCTTTATGTCTGATAAATCTTGTGATGATTTCCGCTGATGCTCCGTGTTTGTGTCCACTGAGGTCATTGAGGTTTTTGAGGCTTTGGCTACCTTCAGGTTGTTGATGTGCATGTTGAGGTCATGTTTCTTTGTGAGGGGGTGATGTTCAGGGAGAGGAAAATGTTTCTTTGAGTGTTATGTTTTGGAGAATAGGATGAGCCTAACTGTTGTGAGGTTGATTATCATAATATATTTGTTGCAACAGGTTTCTATCGTGTTGATCCATGTTTGGAGTTTTTGGGCGGCCAGTGGAATTTATTTAATGGGAGTAAAGTCACAACAAGCTGTAAGAAATATGCTAAAGTGAGTGGAGATATGAGGAGAAAAAGGAAGAGTATGCTGAGGAATGCACCTTGTGGGACACCGGATTAGGACATTAAAAAGGTGTAGAGTGAGGCGGAAACTTTGGCCTTTATTTTTTGGTTTGTGCAGGAAGCTTGGTCCATGGAATTCATTTCAGTTTTAGTTTATTGTTTTGAAGTCTTTAGAGATTTTCCACATTTTATCAAAAGCTTTTTCAATGTCAATAGATATTGCCATTATGAATGCTTTTTTTATGTGGAAATGCAGTGATTGCCTCTGCCAGCCTGAGGATGCTGTCCTTGTACTCCATCTGTTCTTGCGTAAGCCAGCTTGATAAATACCCAGGAGTCTCTTGTTCTCTGCCTGATTCTGAGGCGTGACTAAGGAGGCTGATAGTTGGGGGGTAGGGTTTCTTCAGTTTGTGGTCAAAGTGTGGACCTGATGGACAGGGGGCGATGTTTTGGAGGTGATTTCTGAACAGGGTTGCCATTTCTTGGTCATTTTTGTGTTGGCTTGGCCTTGATGAAAGATGAGTCGGTATGTTTTTTTTTATTTATTGTGCACCATTCATGTTCATTCTTTATCTATTTTTTTTTCCTTGAGAGAGCAAAATGTCTTGTCTGATTTGGTTCTGGAGCCAGTTTATAATGACATAATGAGCTAACAAATGTGGATTTATCAAAACTAACAAAGCAAAACCAACTAACCAAACAATAGGTTTCGTTACAGTTGCACCATTTAAGAATGAAATAAATACACGTTTATGTAAATATAAGTTGATGTAAAAACTTGCAATAAATGAAGCCACAGGCTCACAACACCTGAGGCACCGAAATGAGGCAAGACGTCTTCCACAGCACAGAGACCCTCTGAAGACTCAGATTCATGGTGAAGCTCTAGTTGCAATTCTTGTCGACCCAATCGGTACGTAAGATATATCTAATTTCCTCCATAAATCTGCACCCAGCTCTTCGGTTTTCCCTGCATCCTCTTTGTCCTCCAGATTCCAGTGGGGATAACCGTTGTTCCGACCACCATGCCGGACTGATTTAGCGCGACCAGCTTCTAGACATTCTACATGGGGTTACTGTGCAAGCTTAGCGTATGCACAACAGCTACGACTTAACAGCAAAAAAAACACAAACAAAATCTCTGTACGAGAAAGTTAAAGGTCACCTATTATGCAAAATCCTCTTTTTCTTGTCCTTTATACATAAACATGTGTTTTGAAAGTTTCAGGAAAAAAGATTCGCTCACTTTTTGTCCTGATCCATTTATAATATAATATCATATAATATAATAAAATATAATGAAATATAATATAATTGAATCTAGTTTGATCAAATGTGTATAATAACCTGATATAAAATGATATACAAATATATATCACTATCTAGTATGATTTATAAAAACCTGTCTGAAAATGAGCTCATCAGATTCTGGCCACTTTATGATGTCATAACGATTTGTTGGCATTGTGTAACCATTAGCCAATCACAGTGGCGGCGCCAGATATTTTCTTTTGGGGGTGCTGTGGGGTAGCTTGACGTTTGATAGAGGGTGCTCAAACATTTAGGGTTTCCCATTAATGTCCCGGGCGCTACAGTGGAATGTTCTACGGCAACACTCCCCACACGCACACACACAGTGTACCCGCGACTGTTACAATGAAGGCTCGATAATCAGCTCACGGCATATAGGTGTAAGCAGGGGTAAAGTGCTATTTTTTTTATAAATGGGGGGTAAACCTAACATCCTCTAGGGGGGTCCGGGGGCATGCTCCCCCGGGAAAATTTTAAATATTGAAATGAAATGCATCAATCTGGTGCACTTTGAGAGCAAAATGAAGAGATCTATGGATACATCTCCCAACACTCATATGAAACAGAACTGTTAACAGATTTACTTTTTCTTTATGGATATTTTACAAATCACTCCCCTTTTAAACTGTATTCTTGTTTTACTGTCATATAGTATTTCATACCTGTTTTTCATTTATGCTCTTATTTTTTTATACCTATAATGATCATATAAACGTGTGCCTCAGAAATACTTATTTACATTAATCGTGACCAAACCGTTTGAGACCCACTGAGATAACTTAGACTAAAGTTAACTATCTAAACACTGAGAGAGTCCTTCACCTGAGCTGAGGTTATCTGAGACTCTCAGTCTGACAGGAGAGAGTTCTCCCTCCACCTTGTTGTTGAAAAAGCTCCTTATATCCGTTAGCGTAGCTAGCACCAGATGCTAACCACAACGATCTCCGGTACCGGTGCGCGCTCTCTCTCTCTCGCTCGCGCACGCACACAAAATGGCTCGAGCCACACACACACAGAGCAGAGCTTGAATGAAACACAGAGACCCGGAAGTAGGCTACTTGTACTGTAGCATATTATTTTCGAATCAATCCTTTTTCAAATGATGAATTTCACACATACATTTTTTTTCTTGGGGGTGCTGAGGGGGTGCTATGGCTACCCCTAGCGTGCCCCTGGCGCCACCACTGGCCAATCACCAACCAAGGTAAGCCCCCACCTTATCACCTGAATCTCCTCCTAGAGCACCATTGTGTTCTTTTTAACCAAATGTCTCTCAGAGGGGCGTGGGGAGGGGCTCCTTATTTTCATCTAAAGTAACAGACAGAGAATCAGCACTTTGGAAACAGGGCTGAAACAGAGGGGATTATGGGATGCTGCAATGATCTGTTTGTTGTTTCGAGCAAAACACTTCAGAAAATGTTTTGTTTATATCTGAGACCTATGATATATTGATGAAAAACAGTATAATAGGGGACCTTTAAGAGAGGGCGCAGCTTAATAGGTTACTAATAGAAGTTATTGACAAAAAAAGAACACGTAAGATCAAATAAGAATTTAAAAGTTGAATAGCAGGAGCAACTGCAACAGGCTGCATGTACAGTTGGCACATAGGTTCTAGACCAAAATCATAGGTCTTAAAACTTTACATTTAGAAGAAAAAGTTCTGATAAAAAAATGAACCAGGATTGGCAACAGTTTGGGGAGAAAGCAAAACGTGAGACACGTATTCCTTACAAAGCAGAATGGGCGGTGCAGAAAGGGAAAAAGGAGGGAGCAAGTGAAGTTGACCTAAATGACAGTGGGACACCCCAATATGAACAGCACCCTTTTGTGTTGGGGAAGCACCAAATCAGGTGATGTGAACAGTGTCAGCAGCCAGAGACAGCACAGCATGTAGAGATATGGGGCAGAAAATAGGTGATGTTAACTCAAATGAGAAAAATGGGGTTACATACACAACAGTAAAAAGGAATTACTTTTTTGTTTTGAATTCTTGAGAGAAACTGGTCCAGCATTAAGTCTACAATGAAGATGGCACAGTAAAGGACTACTTTCAGAAGATGGCATAATTTCTAAATAATGGATGAAAGCTGCAAAACACAAGAGTAAAAGAAGAACAACAGAATGTGACCACAGTGTACAGCTGATTATCAATGGGGGAGAGGACGACTGCTCTGGACATCAAGAGTAAATGTCAAGGATAAAATCAAGAAGTGATGCACAATTTGTAAGTGTGAAATTGAGGATTTTCATTAAATAGAATAAATTGATTTGACATAAATAAATTGACATAGAAAAGCCTCAGAAATGCTAAATAACGCTGGGTTACGTATTGTAACCCTTGTTATATTAACACAGGCGGTGCCCTCTACTGGACTCTATGGGTACTACCTTATCCTGCGAACATTCTCCTACTGAGACTTCTATAGACGTAGCCGGCCTTGGGGCGGGCCTACCTGAATGCGCGCGCATCTCACTGTATAAAAGGAGGCCTCGCCTCCTGACTATCATCCTACACCTCTCTTCAGTGAGCGGAGTAGGACAGACAGTGCCCTGAGTAGAGGGCTCCGCCTGTGTTAATATAACAAGGGTTACAATACGTAACCCGGCGTTATATCTCTCACAGGCTCCGCCCTCTACTGGACTCTATGGGTACAGTGGGTGGAGCCCTGATGTATACGCGCACTGTCGTCCAACAACATCATTCCACCCTACTGCCCCTGACCGGCTTTTCTGGTCAGCAGCTGCTGCCCCACATTCTCCTTTAACCCGGCTGTGACCGTGGAGAAATCTGGGCTGCGGCTGACAGAGCACACCCTGCTGCGCTTACCCCGCAGAAAGTGTGCTCAAAAAACAGTGCTGGGGGCTCCCCCCCCTCCGCCCATAGGCAGATGGGGAGAATGCCCAACCCTGTATGGGCTCACTGTGCACCTAACCTCCCTGATTCCCTAAGGATCACAGGGAGAGTGCCAGTGCCCATGCCCCACACTCAAACACTGACCCCGTGCAGAGTGTGTGTGGACTAAAGTGTGGAGAATTACTACCCCCCTCCTGCCGAGAGGCAAGAGGGGGGTAGCCCCTCCGCCCTGTAATGGGCCAGCGCGCACCTCGTCTATCCCGGGACCCCCCAGAGGGCCCGGGAAACGGCGAAGGCGCATTACGTCCGGGGAGGGGGTCAGACGCCTACTGACCCACAGCCCCCCCCCCTCCTCAACAGTCCTGTGTTGCCCCAGCAAGCACAGACGAGGAGAAAGAGCCAGACATGTCCAAGAGATAAAACCTTATGAAGGGGCCTGGCGTCGACCAAGACGTCGCTGTGCATATATCCTCCACACTCACACCGTTGAACAAGGCTGTTGACACAGCTACAGCCCGTGTGGAGTGCGCACGAATCCCCGTGGGGCAGGCTCTCCCCGCCTGTCCGTAGGCATGTGGAATGCACTCGCAGAGCCAGCCTGCCAGGCGTTTCTTGGACAGAGCTTTCCTGATCACCCAGCCCCCGAAGCACACGAACAGCTGTTCGGTGCGTCTAAGGGCAGCCGTGCGCTCCACATAACATGCTAGCGCACGCACCGGGCAGAGGAGGTGCAGTTTAGCTTCCCTGGCCCCACCATGGGGGGGAAGACTAAAACCCCCTAACTGAATAGCCCTCGACCTGAACACACTCCTTAGGCTCTTGGGCACAAAGGAGGGGTTCGGTCTGAGTGTAGCGCCGCTCCGGTCACCCCGAATCAGTAAACAACTCGGGTGCACCGACAGAGTGGTTAACTCGGACACTCTTTTGGCTGACGTTAAGGCAAGAAGCAAAGCTGTTTTCAGCAACAATGCTTTTAGAGAGGAGAGCTCCAGAGGCTCAAAGGATTCTGAGGCCAGAGCCTCGAGCACCAGCGGCAGGTCCCACTGCGGGGTGGAGGCGTGCACTACTGGGCGCAGCCTGCTAACCCCCTGTAAAAACCGCGACATCAGTGGTTGACTAAAGGCTGACCTGCCGCCAAATCCCTCATGGCAGGACGAGATGGCTGCCGCATACACCTTCACTGTGGAATGCGCAAGCCCTCTGTCCACCAGTAACTGTAAGAAGGATAAAATAGAGCCTAACTCACAAGATAGGGGCTCTATTCTCCACTCCTCACACCATCGCTGGAATCCTAGCCACTTTGGCCTGTAACAGGCTGTGGTGGATCCTGCTCTAGCTGCCTGGATAGACTGAATAACGCTGTCAGACAATCCACCCTGTCTCAGCCTGTCCCTCTCAGGAGCCAAGCCTGGAGAGGTTGGCCGAGAGTGGGTAACGCCCCGATTGCACCGGCTGGCCCACCTTCATCTGTGTCATCTCTGAGTACTACGGCGCCCCGACGCGGTCCGGAGTCACTAGGATGATTGACAGACGTTCTCGCCTCACTCTCCCCAGGAGGGGGAGAATGAGACGCAGCGGTGGAAAGGCGTATAGCAGCTTCCTTGTCTATGGCTCGTTTGCAAACGCGTCCACCCCCACGGGCGGGTCGTCGCTCAGGGCCATGGAGAACCACAGGGCACAGTGGCTGTTGCGCCGGCTGGCGAACAGGTCCACTTCCGCTCTCCCGAACTGGGCCCAGATCTGCTTCACCACCTCCGGGTGAAGCACCCACTCGCCTGGCAGGGGGCTGCCCCTCGACATGAGGTCGGCCCCTCTGTTCTCCAGTCCCGGGATATGGAGGGCTCTCAGAGATAACACCACCTCTGAAGCCCATAACCACAGTTCCTCCGCTGTGGTCAACAAGGCGGCGGAGCGGACTCCGCCCTGCCTGTTGCTATAAGCCACTGTGGTGCTGTTGTCGCTCCTGACCAGTACATGTCTCCCCTGAATTAGGGGCATGAAATGCTGGAGGACTAACCCCTAGATTCCACCGGGAGCGTCTGCGCTGCGTTACGGCTACGCCACGCCACGCTGCGGCGTTTTTAGCGATCGCGGCCACTCTAGTCAATGGGTGCTATTCCACCAGACCCGCTGCGCCACGCTGCGCCGCGGCTCGAAGCGTCCCAGAAGCGCCTCGGCGCAAGGAATTTCTAAAATATAGGAGGAATCCTATTTTTGACGCGGCGCAGCGCGGCGCAGCCGTAGCGCAGGCAGGAAGTGGAACGTTCATAAGGCCCAGGCCCATCCCCCAAATAAATATGCCCAAATCAACAACAACTGCGAGCCTGCACACACGACGCTCCGCTTCCGCAACGTTTTGAAACGCGCCCGGTGGGTTATGACGCAGGAGGAGGTCGCAGCGTGGCGTGGCGTAGCCGTAACGCAGCGCAGACGCTCCCGGTGGAATCTAGGGGTAACACTACCGCCCGTAGCTCTAGGAGGTTGCTGTGTCGAGACTCTGTTAGAGCCCAGCGCCCACCTATAGCCCTCTTCAGGCAGGTCCCTCCCCATCCTGTTCTGGATGCGTCCGTGAACACTGTGATGTAGGAGGTCAACCGTCCCAGTGGAGACCCCCTCCGGAGGTGATCCGGGGACCCCAAAACCGGAGGTTGCCCTCCACTGAGGGGGGGATGGTCACCAGCCGCCGTTTGTGCCTCTTGGGATCCAAACGCAGGCTGGAGAACCACCTCTGCAGGCAGTGCATATGTAGTAACCCCAGCGGGACCACCATGTGAGCAGCCGCCATGAGACCCAGAGTCTGCATGACAGTTAAAGCTGTCACTGTCGCCCACTGTCGCAGCCTGTGCACCGCCCGGAGAAGGGACGCACGTCTGCTCTCTGACAGGGTGGCGCGTAGCGCGTCTGCATCGTCTCTTTTTCCAATTGATCGCAAAGCCTAATTTGGTAAGGTGTGTGATCAATCGTGCTGTGCAAAACATTGCCTGTTCCCGGGACCCAGCCATGACTATGAGGTCGTCTAGATAGAAGAAAACTCTCATGCGGTACTCTCCTGTGGTACTCTCTGGCGACCCGTTCTGCCGCAAAACTCCCCGTGAAGGGAAGATCTGCCCAGGAGGGTCGACACAGAAAGGGCCGATTATTTACTGAGGACCCTGTACGTACCGCCGCGCGCTCTTGTGTGAGCACCATAATGCTGTTCTCACCACTACGGTAAACAGCATTAATCGGAGTCTTTATAGGCATAGTGTGTTCTATTAAGGCCCCTGAACGCACCGCCACGCGCTCTTGTGTGAGTGCGGGCGCTGCCATAATGCAGCTCTTACCACTACGGTAAACTGCATTAATTGGAGTCTTAGCTCCAGGCGTAGTGTGTTCTCTGACAGTAATACGCCGGCAATAATGTCCCTGTACCCGCATAGCACTATAATAGCACTGCCTGCGGTTTATCACTCTCATCTGCGCACTCCCACTAGCCACCTCCCTTACAGGAGCTACGGCTGGGGCGGCGAATGGGGAATTTGTACAGTCATCATTATGTGTAAGTGTAGCATTGTGAAAACAAAGGACACTTAAACTTGGATACAGATCCATTTTTTCTTTATTTTTAAAAGACTTTAACTGAATCTGTCCATTGAATAGGGAGGAGGCGGGATTCGCCCTCGCGTCTCGGGCAGAGAGATTCTCTCCCCCCGCCGAGACGCTTCCTCCCCTCGCCAGTCAGAAGACGGAGCACCCCACCCGGCCGCTCTCTGCTGCTGAGGAGCCTGCCGACAGCCCGTCCCCGTGATTGCCGGTACTAAAGTAACCTGTATATCCTATATAACCTGTTTCAATAATTATAACCTGTTTCAATAATTATAACCTGTTTTAATAATTATAACTTTGTCTGTGTAAAATGTATACTTATGAAACTAGACCAAGTGTTCTTATTTTGTTTTGTTTGATGTGGTCAATTGTGTGTGCGTTGACTTAGGAATGTAGAGGATCCAGTCGCCCCCCGGGTTTTTAATGGGCCGGATAGGAGCATGGGGGGGTTGCAGGAGAAAGGTAATAAAACTGACACCATTGAGTCTATGCAGAGATTGTACTGAGAGAAAGATTGGGATGCGGAGTGGTACGGCCAGGTGCTGAGGATAAACGAAGATAAGGATTGGTACCTCACCCCCGTTCGACCCAGAATTGTTTATTTTATGGCTGCCATAAAAGATGACCTGGGACTGATCGGCGGCGCAGGAGATCCAAACTTCCCACACCTATGGCTGACTCACTCTGATTCACTGTTTAGAGCTCGCCTATGGCTGACTCACTCTGATTCGCTGCCTAGGGCTCGCCCAGGAGTGAGTCCACCAGTGGATGAACACCTAGGGAGGAGCAACCGACACAACTCCTCCCACACAACTCCTCTCCGTTTGTGGGCATAAATATTATGAATTCTGTACACTCGGGGCCTCTGTTCTGTCTGACTGTCTGATACGTACATCGCACGGTAGTAAGAGCCAAGGCCCGAAGTACTTCGTTATATTGTACTGTTGTTTTTACCATTAAATCAGCTTATTGTTAAACCTCATATCTCTGCGTCTGAGCCCTTCCTTTTTACAGCAGACCACTCATCAAACGAACGGCGCGGAGCGGGCTCGAACCTTCAACCACTGAAGGGTGCTTCAACCCAACAGTACGCCGGTACCACGGGATGGGCCGTAGAGGTGGAGGGCGCCGCGGCCACGGAAACCCGTGCCGGCGCCTCTCCCTCCGTTTCACCGTCGCACTGCGCTCCCTCGCCTGCAGGGAAACCTGCAGAGGAGCGCATTGCGGGGCCTGAGGAGGGGCCAGCGGTAGCATGCGGCTAAGCTGGACTCTCTCCTCCTCCAGGCGGCTGAAGCGCTGGGTGACCGAGGAGATCGACACAAAGAGCCCCTCCGTGGACACGGGGGCTCCGAGGAGATCTTTTCGGTCCTTTTTGGATAGGGCCGTGAGTCCTAACCACACGTGGCGAGACGCCACTGTGGCCAAGGATATCACCCGCCCTGCTGCGGCGGCCACGCCATGAATCAGATTATTCATCTGACCAATAGCGCGGTCCGGATAATCACTCCCGTCCTGCTGCGGGAGGGCGGGGGAGTCTGCCTGAGGGGTGATCAGGGAAACGCCCAATACGCCAAGATTATTGGCCGCAGCCGCCATCTGAGTACCGAGCTTGAATATCTTGTCTAGATATTCCAAAGTGTCTCGGTCCCGGGGCAGCGGGGGCAGGGGTCGTTTACCCTCCGCCCAACCAGCCGCCCGCGGAAGCAGATGGGCCGCCAGGCTCTCATCGAGGGGGGGCACACCGGGACATGTCGTGTCCGAGCGGCCCTGCACCTTGATGATGCCCGCCATTGCGGCTACTGGGGCCTTCGTCTTAAATGGCTGCCGCCATGACGCCTCCACACACTGCCATATGTCTGGCAGCTGGGGCGAGACGAAGGTCGGCTGCGCCGGATGCACCGGGCCGTAAAACCCCTGTCTCAGGCGGCTTACAGGCCTCGGTGGCAGTGGTGGGGGAGCGGTAGGCCTACGCGCTCCGCCGCCTGGGTCATCACCGCTGGGAAGTCCAGCCGCGCAGACCTGAGAGTCGGACCTCCGGACAGCGAGGCGTCCTCGTCGTCCTCCTCCTCCGGAATCGGGGTCATCTGGCCCCACGGAAGGGAGAACCGGAACGGCACTTCCTCGTCTCCCGGCTCGCCCATCTCGACGACGTCGAGATCCTGATCCTCTGACTCGTCCTGCGGGGCATCCTTCGCGAGGAAATGCTCCCCACGAGCCGCGGAATCATCTGGCAGGCTGAGCAGGCCGGTGCCGGGCCCATTCCGCTCACGGCGTGGTCAGGCCCCATGCAGAGGAAGCAGAAGGGGTGCAGATCAGCCCCCGCGATCAGGTTCAGGCATTTCGGGCAGGTCCTGTAGTCAAGCATTGACTCCATTTCTCTCTCTTTTCTCTCGTCACAAAAGCTCCGTGGAATCACTTCCGCTGCTGAAGAGAAAAGGATGATAGTCAGGAGGCGAGGCCTCCTTTTATACGGTGAGATGCGCGCGCATTCAGGTAGGCCCGCCCCAAGGCCGGCTACGTCTATAGAAGTCTCAGTAGGAGAATGCTCGCAGGATAAGGTAGTACCCATAGAGTCCAGTAGAGGGCGGAGCCTGTGAGAGATATAACAACATTTTACTTTGTCAAAATCAAACCTCTTGTATGAATGAGTCAACCACATTAGAACGTATAGCCCTATCAGAGGCTTAATATACATTACAAAAATATTCTACCTTCTGTCTAGAGATTGTCACCATGGTGACAGAAGGTAGAATATGTTATTAGGGCCACCTATCCCTTGTGCACAACAAACAGTTCTGTCCTGATAGTCAGCGAGCAGTCAAACACGTCTCAGCCAATAAATATGTTGTTTTTCTTATTTTTTCGATAAATACATGAATATGTATACATAATATTTGATATTTTGTTTTTTCCCCACTGAATATATTTCAGTTTTAAATGTTGTGGAACACTGCAGAGGTTTGTATGAAAATCAGCCTAATATACAAATAATGATTAAAACTATTATATATAGCAGCTGAATTAAAAACATGAATTATCATGAATAATATAATAATAATAGGTACAAGAGACCACAATAAAATAAAGGAGCCTGCGGATATACTCATTAACGATAGTGAGTGTAGTAATCATTTCACCTATTTTCTGATCTTCATATTTGGCTTTTATTTTATTTAATGGTCTCTACAGTGTGTGATTTAAAATCTTTTATTTTTTGATTTTGTGTTGACCCCAGGAAGACTAGCGACCACTGCAGAGACAAATGTTGTTTTAAGGAAGCACGTTGCAGAATAATACACCTTGCAAAGCTATAACTATCGTTACATGTGAAATATTGTTTTTTCTCAGAGATATATTGTTTTCCTAGTACCAATTTGTCAATACATTTTCTTTTGACTGTAATGTGTATTGGATCTTAGTGTAACCCAAGATTCAATGCAGCAGCCCAGTGCTGCGGGCGCTTCTGGGGAGGGTGGGCAGTCAGACTCTTCAGCACAAAACTTTTAAATTAAAATGTACTTTATTTATGAGATTATCCGAAGAAATATAAACATGGCTCATACAATCGATACCCGCACAAGAAATTCCAGTTTAAGTTTGGGTTATGTACAATTGTTATTTTATGCTGCAGAGCAAACACATGCACTGAGAGATAGAGAGGAACGCCCAGAGCCCTGGGAACATTAAAGTGACATCAAAAGCACAACAAATCTTTAGATTTTTTCCCCCACCCTCAGTCGAAGGTTTTTGATTAAATAAATTCAGAACCAACAAAAATAAACTCCTCAAATAGTCATTATCAGGGCACAAACAGAAAGAGGCTGACATACGCTGAAGTTACTCATTGTAATGCTCAGTAGGTCTTGCATTCACAAAACCTTCAGCCAGAGAGAGAGGCATTTTTCAAAGGAGGCATGCAGGCCTGGAAACATGCTCATCAGAGAGTATAGGAACATAGATCCACATAGAAAGAGCAGCATCATTTTCCCTCAAAATCAGCAAAGCCCACTGTCGTACCGTCCTTATACAGTACAGAAAGGCACATGACAATTAAATGAAATCAGGTCAGAAAGAGGAGGCAGATCATGGAACGTGCTGTTGATGTAGATGGAATCAGTGGTACATGTGGGCTTAGCTACAGAGGACACAGCAATGAAGCTTCAATGTGGAAAACACAGCTAATAATCATGGCAACCTTTCTGAGCAGCCTTCAAGAGCATGTCAGAGATTTTATTGAGAAGAGCAAGCGGCAGAAGGGCCGGAAAGGAAGAGGGTCCTAATTAAATATGATGTTCAAAACAACAGTAAATAATGTGATTGAAGTAATCATTATGCTGATTCAGATTGCTGCTGAATTAAGAAAGGCGGGGATGTTCTCAATACCGCTCGCTATGTCTCTGATGTTATCCAAGAGAGACTTCTTGCTGTCATTGACTAAGACAGTACTTTGTGGACCTTGAAAACAGTCCATTGAGAAGATTCATAGACACCAAACTGTTGGAAATGCAACAAATGGAGCAGCAGATATGCAGGGATAATAGAAAGGCTTCTCTGTCCTCACAAAAGCATTTCCTAACCAAGTATACGTATGGTGAAACCATTTTCCCCCCATGAATGACATTGCTGTGTTTATTTAACAGTCCTACAAGTACATGAAGCCAACAGAGGACAGGAGACACATGGCTTGGGGTAATTTGTGAAACACGCAGCTTTAAAGAACGTTTTTGTAAGCTTTGCCAAGCTCGACTGCAAGACCCAGAAATCAAAGGATTCTCTCCAGAGGTATTGAACACACCAACAGCCACATATCTCAGGATTTTTCAGCAGACTCCCCATCTTGAAGTATTTGCACAAAAAATGTCATGGACACGGCACAACGCTTGTTGAAAGAAGCAGAGGACAACCTCAGAAAGTGTGCCTGAGACTTTGAGGGTGGGCAGTTGAAGAGTTTGTTGAGTGGGAAAATTGCCCTCTGGAGACGCAGCAAGACTGTGATGTCCAAGCTCAAACAGCTTTCCCAGAGAAAATCAGGAGAAATAGGAGAAATCAAGCTGAGTTGGCAGAAGACGAGCCCATTACTAATTAAAAAAAAATACTGGACACTGTAGTTGAAAGTATTTACCGCCGCTATGCAGCAATTGAGTGTTGTGGGTAAAACTCCCCTTCCAGGGATCCGAAACATTCTGCCGAGAAGATCAAACAAAAGAGCCTTCAAAGACAGACATAAAGGAGATCAGGAAATGGACAATTTATTAACGTGCCAACAGATCAGCCTTGCACAACAGTGAGAAATCTGCACTTCAGGGCTGCCACAAGTCATGAATTAGTGCAGGGGTGTCCAAACTACGTCCCAGGGGCCAACTGCGGCCCGTAGTACATTTTTTATTGGCCCGCAGCAAATTCCAAAAGTAAAGTGGAATATGGCCCACACATGAAACTTGTGCTTGTCTTATATTGTACTTCTTAAATATATATGTGAACATATTACACAGTGGTATTCATGTGTTAATAAGCCCAATTTTCAAATAAATGCAGTCAATTAAAGTTGAGAACATTTTCAAACAAATCTTAGTTGATAAAAAAAGCCCAATATGTAATTACCGTAACAAGCTTGAAATATACCCTTCCTGTTTCACCTTATGATAATCAATCTGAGCCTTCTGTTTTAAGGAATGAGCTGCCAGCACTGTTTGTAACTAAATGAATGAAATCCTATGAAGAGCTGTGATGTAGCCTGTTTGTTTGTCATAAAGCATATTCAAGTATCAAGAATAATTTACAGACATTTGATTGATTTGAATAACTTCTAACTTAACTTATATGAGGCAATATCCCTCTAGTAAGGGGCCCAGTCCTTTGTATGTTTTTCTGCATGTTGACCTCAGTGAAAAACGTTGAGACACCCCTTAATAAGTGGAAGGCTTTGAGGATCCATATGAAAGTGTGGAGCTGGAGCCGTTGAGCGGTTGTTAAAAGCAGGTTGTTATCAGGCAGTTTCTTCTCTTCTCTTAGTAAAGAGAGGTATCTGCTCACGTATGCGTATTACATCAGTGGTTTGGGCTTTAATTTTCCCACACCCTGTCCATTACTCAGGTAAACCTGTGATAAGTCCTTCTCCAGCCTGAGATTTGTAAAGAACTGCCTAGGAACCACCCTCAGTCAAGAGAAACTTCAAGTGCTTCTTTTAATGGCAACAGAGAAGGGTATTCTTATGGGACTTGACAAAGATGACATCATTCACAAGATGGCAGAGAAAAGTGAGTTGATGCACCGCCTACTGGTTCACCGTGGTAATAATAACTTGCTGGTTACTCTGAAGTAGCTGTGCAATAACGTTCTTAATTATTGCTAAATGTTCTGTGAGTTAACGCATTTCAATAAAGCCGTGTATTTTGGAGTCTCATATTATAATTACAGTCATGTTACCTAGGAACAATATTTATTGCTTAATATTAATTGTTTATTTAATCCTTATTAGTGTGCAGTGTATGAACAATGTAATCTAAGATATTTTACTAACCACATTGTGAAGCTGATGTTACATTTCAGTGAATGTGTGTGTGGATTTCCTGATACTTTTGATATGCCTAATGCTTGAATACAAGATCATCATTTCAACATTTCAACTGTGTCTCACTCTGGTTTGTGTGTCTAGCCTTGTGCATTTGAATGTGCTATAATATAATGGATATTACAAAAGAGTTTCTGAAAGTCCAGACCTTCCTTGGAAACTCAGACTGACTACTTGTTGGTCAGTCCCAAATAGTTTTGTGTAATCCTCCAAGATGAACATAATGGCCAAATGTAAAAGGATACTTATTCAACACATAAGGTTAGCCTACAAAATGAACGGTGTGGTAGTTTGGGTGAGTCAAACTCCGGCCTGAATTTGTGTCTCAGTCCGCCACCTGTATAGGCCTAAACTGCTAAAATTATGATAGCCGCCATGTTTGTAGGCTCAAACGAGGGACATTATAGTTCACGGTCTGTTGGGAAAACAGGAATAATATTTCACAATAGTAATGACATTTTTTCTTTGGCTAAAACTAATCAAACCTCATTATTATTTTCGTGACACACATTAGGGGATTCAGGACTGTCTATGGTTTTGTACATAGCACATAGCCGAGATTGGGGTATCAAATGAAATGTATTTTTTTCCTCCAAATTATACAAATATTCCATATATTATTTTTAGATATTGTGGGAAATAAGGTCACAACAAAACTGCCTGCTCCATGTCAAAGAATAAACTTTTGGATAATGTAAAAAGATAATTTTTAAAGAAAGCCAGATAGCCTATAGGCTACAGCATATTCCGAAAACTGCCCAAAACGTTCAAGTGTTTCGTTTATATCGTCCAAAAAAACCCTGCTGTCCTTAAATGCAGCATGACGTAGGCGGGGAGAGGGGGACGTGCGTGGGGCCATGCGTAGTGAAACCCTAAAACCCGCCCCTTCACAATAACCCCCAACCTACAAAATGACTAATGCTGTGTTGGAGCTGTTCTGTTGTAACATTTGAAACTGCGTTGAGTGGAAACACACAGGGCTCACCTCCACAGTAACTCGACGTGAGGTTTTTCATTCCTCTGCTGCTGTTCCGGGCTCAGGTTATCTCTATTTAAATTTCTACGAGGACACTGACGTGACATTCATTCTACCACAACAACAATGGCAGCACAGGATTTTAATTTCTTGCTCGCGACGGATTCTTATAAGGTGAGTGGACCTGTTCTCTTTTTCTGTTCCGCGTTTGATCTATTTCGGGTTGTTCTCCTTATTGAATTGAAATGAAACAGTTTGTTTAGGAGTCACCTTCCATTCAGTGTTCCACTACAACCCGCTTCACATCACGAGTGACCTAACGTCTGCCAGTCCCTTTGGCTAAGCCGAGTGTTGTGAATGTTAGAGTTGTAGTTAGTGGCTAAACACTTTTTTATACAGTAGGGTAAATATTGAAAGTAAGGCGACAGCAGCAGTTTTATAACGCTATCGTTGTGCTCGTGTTGTGCTCTTCAGTCAGACAGGAGCAGAGGTTACAGCGGGTAAAGTCCAGCACGAAGTAGTGAACCCACCTATCAGTACATATTGTGATGCCACTGTTGCCTAGTTCCCAGGCTTTCCCCCTGAAACTATTCTTCACAATTTATTGTAACTTTACTTTAAAGATGTTTTAGTTTAAGCTTAAAAGCCTGTTAATGCTTAGTTTAGTTAATACATACTAGCTTTGAGTATATCTCCCTACATAATCCATAACACGGCTAAGAAGTAAGAATACTTATTTGGTGATTATTGAATTGGCATAATCAGACTTTATCGTAGAAACATCGCAGTTTAGTTTCGTGCATGAAAGAGCTCCACCTTTCGATTTCTGTTTAGCTTTCAGTTTCATTTAACTCAATTGGATACCTAAATCCAGAGGTGGAAAAAGAACTCAGAACTTGTACTTAAGTAAAAGTAGAAGTACCTGAGTGTAGGAATACTCTGTTACTAGTAAAAGTCCTGTAATCAAAATGTTACTCAAGTGAAAGTACAAAAGTATTGGCATCTAAATATTCTTAAAGTACCAAAAGTACTCATTATGCAGATTGGCCCATTTCAGAATGTATATGTATATACATATATATATATATTATATGTTTTGATTAGAAGTTGATCATATGTATTTTAATCATTAATCCTTATCTGTAAAGTAACTAAAGGTAATGTAGTGGAGTCAAAGTACAATATTTACCTCTCTATTGTAGGGGTTGACACCACTGCATTTAAACTAAATGAAACTACCTGAGAGGAACTTGGCAAGGAAATATTTGTTTAACCCTATTTTTCAAGGCTGCTTAAATAATCCATTACATGGCTAAGAAGTAAGAATACTTATTTGGTGATTCTTGAATTTGCATAACCAGTAATCCCCACTTTTTTTTTCTACATCGTAGTGTAGTTTCTGCATGAAAGCTCCGCCTTTCATTTTCCGTTTAGCTCTCAGTTTCACTTAAGGCTCCGTTTACAAGGAAACGAAAACGAACAGAATTCGATATCAAAAAAGTCTTCCGTCCACACGCAATCGGCTCAATAAACGTGTCCGTCCACACGAGACCGCTGGAGACGCTGTAGTACATATGCCGGGCCTGTAAGTGGCGCTGTACTTCCGCCACAAAATACACCAAAAGCAGCGAAGAAGACCTCCTGTGCATGGTTGCCCTTCTGTTTATTCTCCGCGGTGGATTTAGCAACATGTAGTTCATGTAGTTGTCCATGTCCACTTGTTGCTGATGGTTGTGGTAGAGGAGCTGTAGATTTGGGTGAGCAGCAGAGGTGGGGAGAGGCAGGGCTCTGGCTATTTCGGCGGCCTCTGTTTCTCTTTTTCTCCCTCCCCGAGGCGAGCGTGTGCTCCTGCTGTAAAAGGCAGGTGCACCGCACCCACTGCCACTAACTCTGAGCCTGGCTCCCGTGCAGGACGTTCTCCCAGGTAGTCCACCAGCAGATGAAAAACACTCTCCGCCTCTTCCAAGGGACGAGGGAACCGTGCAGCAGAGTTTTTTTTCGCCGGTCAACATGTCCGTTAAAGTTTAAATATTCCGGACAAAATTAGAAAAGTGCCGGTCAAAGGTCTTCTTTGTTATTTATTGAGCTTTAAAACAAATTAATAACGACTCGATATAATAATATAAGAATAATACACGGAGCCTCTCTTTTCCTCCCCCTCTCCTGACAGTCCGTCAGTATCCCTCTCATGCTCGCTGATCCAGTAATGAGTGACCCGCCAGTAAAAAATAACATATTTATAACTAGTTTAGGTAGTTTGAGAGGTAATTAAAATAGCTAAGGGTGATGATCTAACTTGAAGTGTGTGTTTTGCTCCGCTCACCGCTCCATCACAGCGGGCGGAGCTGCAGGTGATCATGCAGAGCTGCGTGTCTCCGTCAGCAGCAGCTGATCTCTGATCTCTCTCTCCCGTCCGATTAGACTTCACTCGCGTTTATGTCCATATCGATCAAATCTAGCTAGTTCTAGCTAATGATATGACTGCCTGCGTGTCAGAGGACACCTAAACAATAAGCGACATTTTGACCGGAGAGATTTAGATTTGCCGGTCTTCAGCATGTTTTACCGGTCATAGTCCGGTATCTGCTGGGTGCACTGTCCTGCGAGATACCGGGACCTGGCTCGAAAGACTCGGAACGGGGAGAGGTGGGGAGAGGCGGGACTATGGCGTATAGGGCGTACAAACGGAGCCATTTGACCCCCCAGCGTTCCGTCCGCAGATCTACCCAACTTGGGACCCGTTATCGTTTGAGGGCTCCGTTTCCGCGGTTCCGTTACGGCCTCGTGTGAACGAACCGTCCATACGATAGGGAACTGTAGCGGATAACACCCGTTCCATCTCCGTTTAAACGGAGCCTAACCCCTAGATTCCACCGGGAGCGTCTGCGCTGCGTTACGGCTACGCCACGCCACGCCACGCCACGCTGCGACCTCCTCCTGCGTCATAACCCACCGGGCACGTTTCAAAACGTTGCGGAAGCGGAGCGTCGTGTGTGCAGGCTCGCAGTTGTTGTTGATTTGGGCATATTTCCTGGACATTTATTTGGGGGATGGGCCTGGGCCGGATGAACGTTCCACTTCCTGCCTGCGCTACGGCTGCGCCGCGCTGCGCCGCGTCAAAAATAGGATTCATCCTATATTTTAGAAATTCCTTGCGCCGAGGCGCTTCTGGGACGCTTCAAGCCGCGGCGCAGCGTGGCGCAGCGGGTCTGGTGGAATAGCACCCATTGACTAGAGTGGCCGCGATCGCTAAAAACGCCGCAGCGTGGCGTGGCGTAGCCGTAACGCAGCGCAGACGCTCCCGGTGGAATCTAGGGGTAAGTCTATTGGTAACCTAAATCCAGTTTGATCAGTCCTGTGCAGTGCTTGGGCAGAATGTGTTGATATCATAGACTGTATATAACAATATACAGTCTGATATGATATAGTGTAACTTGTGCTCAGCTCAGTAAAGTTAGGCTAAATGTCACATCTGCCAGGTTCAAGCTAGGGGCATCATTATGGTAATATGTTACTAAATGATGTGAGTACATTAATAGCCTTTTCTGAATAAAATAATGTGCTGGCTTATGTCAGCCTAATCAGTCAGTGGTGAAAATCCCCAAAAAGTTTTTACCAACCCAGTCTGACTGTGTGTCTTTCATTCTTAATGTGCAGCATTAAAAGATAGAAATTGTGTTCAACAGTCGCAATTACATCCATATGTAAACCCTTTTTTACTACAGTGCAGTAAGGTGTAGTTTTGTGTTTCAGAGAGTCCAACATTGTATTGGCCATTTAGCTTTCATTTTCATTTGAGTCAACTTTGAATCTAAATGGAGATGTGAGTCAGTTCACTGCTTGGGCATGCTGTGTTACAGTAGCTTCTGCGCGGCTCAGTAGAGTTAAATGTCAGATGTCACTGTTAGATGTCATTCAAAGGTTTGCACTGCAGCCGAATGGCAATGGTCTGGATGATGACCAAACAGTCTTTTTATAAGCGCCAACGACTCCTGAAACTATGTCCATAGCAGCAGCACAGCCACAGGATTCTTTCATCAATATCAAATAATATAATGAGATATTTAAGACAAGAAATCAGATATTTAAGACAAGAAACTTGGCAACAGACAGTAGAATCGGAACAATTTTGGGATTGACTCGATCAGGTTTCTGTCTGTTCTTCAGGGTTTCACTTCGAAGCCTCGACTCACTTTTAGGCTAAGTGCCACTATTCGGAGCTCAATCAGCTTATTCTCAAAAATGTTGTGAATACATCCCCAGGGATATAAAAACACATATAAACACAGTTACACAGTAATAAGGGAAAGTTAACCTGTAACACCAAGCTCACCCTCAGGTCGGCAGCAAATGTAAACTATTTAACCACACCTGTGGTTCCTCTTCAAAAGAACATGGTGAATGTTGACGAGGATGTCCCGCCGGTTACATCATCCTTTCTGCACCTCGAAAACAGGTTCCATGGAGTGGCCATGCCCCTCAGTGTGCCACCAGTCCTGAAAGGAGATCCAATCTCATATGCACATAAGCAAGATTGATCAGATCCACTATCCTAGTGTTTCTAAAAAAAAAGATGTAATAATGTATTGCATTTGATATCTTTCTTTCAGCTAAATACACCCAGACCAGCGCAAAACATTCAATAGGAAATGTAGGAAAAATATAAAGAAGTACAATACAGCGTTGTGCCATCCATGTGATTTGTCAAACAACTGAAAAAACACAAATGTGCAAAGTTTCCTAAGTTAACTACAAATAAATTGTTGTGGTCATTTAACTCTAAAACTAGTTTTCTGCTCACACCAAACAATGGCTATGTTGAACAAGATTTGTTTGTGTCTGTTTATGGATAACCGCAGTAAACGAGTGCATTGGAAATAGGAATATTAAATAAATGTACACAATGTGGTCTACATCTTTAATTTGGCTAACAGTATATTCATTTCTTTAGCAGCTTTTAAAATCCAGCAGTTCTTGGCATCGGTTTAAATTAAATGGTTCATCAGGATCTTACCGATCATACAGATATTCTTAAATCCTCTTAGTTGGTCAGATTAATAATAATAATAATAATACATTTTATTTGGGGGGCGCCTTTCATAGCACCCAAGGACACCTTACAGGGCAAAGGGTAATATAGGGAACATTAAAACAGTGGATTTAGAGAAATGTCAGCCCGGGTGAAACAAGACAAACAACAGGAAATGGACTACAAAAAGGCACAAAAAAACACAGGGTACAGTTGATAATGAGAATGCCAGTTTGAACAGGTGGGTTTTGGATGTTGTTATGGAATCAGACTGTGGGATATGTAGTGGCAGGGAGTTCCAGAGTCTGTCTTAGTCATTCATGTACACGTTATGAGAATAGGTGAAAGTACCCCTCCACCATGTCATACTCCATACTAACACCAAAAGGAGCTTGGACTCTATAGCTCATTTGACTCCTCTGGTTGGCCAGGATTCCCTAAATATAGAAAGACTGACATGCCAAAAAATGACTTTTCAAGAACATCATGTGTTGACTTTGCAATGCTCATTTCAATAAAAGACATTCAAATACTACTTTTCTACTCTCCTCGACTTTCCTTTCACTTACATAATGGTATTGTAATCTTATACATGACTACTCTTAATATTGCTTCCAGTAAAGAGGCTTGAGTTTCCCTGTTTTGTAACTTAAGTGTTTCTGGGTTTGTTCTCTTGAAGATAGAAAAGGAGAAGAAGCAGAAAGTTAAATAGGGGACAGGATGAAGCAGAAGAATGTATTCTTGAAGCTAATTGAGCCAGTGACTGACTGGTTGTTGCTGTTGATTATTCAATTAGAGCTGTAAGAGCACAAAGAGAGACTTGTACTTCAAACTGTCGTCATATGTTCCCACGTGGATCCAGGAAACATGTTCACTGTACACGCAGACATCACGTTACGCAGACGCTCCTATGCTTTTCAGCTTGTTGGTGTGCATACTGGAGTGTTATTTGATTCCATTTTACAATACAACTCTGGTGTGATGAAGTGATTTATTAGTATTTCGTATAATAAGGGTTCATTACATGAGACTTACATTGCACGTGTTTCAAATCAATTAAATATGCTTGACATGTCTGTTTTGTGTCTTTCAGATCACACACTACAAGCAGTATCCTCCAAATGTCAGCAAAATCTACTCTTACTTTGAATGCAGACGCAAGAAAGGCTCACAGTTCAGTGAGTGTGTGTTCTTTGGCCTTCAGTATCTGCTGAAGAAATATCTTCTAGGTACGTTCACATCCTCCCCTTTGATCTAAGAAATGATTTGATAGAACAATATAGGAAAGAAGAGAGAAATGATAATGAGTGTTAACAAGAACATGAGAGAATGCAGTGCCTCGTGTTCAAACTGCTGCACACATACTGTCCACACCCCTAACATGTCAGTTACAATGTTTGGTAGCACTTTACAATAAGACTACCCTTATAAAGGATTCATAAAGGGTTTCTAATTAGGTTATGAATTAGGTTGTAAACACTTTATTAATCATTAAGAACCATTTATAAACCAGTTCTAACATAGTTTTCATACATCAACACAGGCTCACTATTTGGCAAGATGACTAAGCCTTATATTGGCTACTTAGCGAGAATTAACTCAGTGAGCAACAGATACCAAGGATGCTGGCTGATGAAGAAGACGAAGTAAGCTAGGTAGCCAATATAAGGCTTAGCAGTACAGATAAATGTGGGCTCACTATTTGGCACGCCAGCGGTCACAGTTGCCCTGTTTATCTCATGTCTTATAAAAGCTTATTAAGGATTTATAAAGTGTTCACAACCTAATTAATAAATGAATTACAAACTATTGGTAAACCCTTTATAAGGGTAGTCTTATTGTAAAGTGGTACCCAATGTTTTAATAAATCCAACCTTATGTGGAAACAAACAGGAGATGAGCTGGTACACTTTCATATAAGGTGATTGTAGCGCAGGCTTGCCAGTTTTCTGGATGTTGAGTAAATCCTTTCTATTTCCTGCATGTGACCAAGGTTGTAGTAACCTGGTGTGTTCTATTCAGGCCAAGTCATCACAGAGGAGAAGATTCAAGAAGCCAAGCTGTTCTACCAGATGCACTTCAAACAGTCTGTGTTTGATGAGGAGAGCTGGAGGAAAGTCCTTGAGGTATACTTAAAGTAAGCAATAAGCCACAAGAAGCTATGATTTACAGTGACTTTACAACAGCTAAGAGGCGCTGCTAGGCATGACGCAGAGCTTTTGAAAATCACTGTAAATCACTGGAAGTGGCCTATTGCATCTATAACACGGTTACTATGAAAGTGGCTGACAGCCATGGTTCACACATCATATACACATTACATTACATTATTATCAACTGACGCTTTTATCCAAAGCAACTTAAATACACTTAATACTGTAGACTGCCCCTATGGCAGCAATTTGGGCTTGCAATTGTATGCCTGAGGACACATGTGTCAGAAGGTGGGATCTAACTGCTGACCCCATGATTTGCAGATCAGCGGACTAACCCCCCTGAGCTACAGTTGCCCACACAGCATATTTTCAACACATACAGTGGTTACTGGAACTTCAGTAATAATTGCCTGCCCTCAGTTGTCCATAGTTATTAATCACACCCTTACCCAGCAGAAACCCTACCCTTACCCTTTAGTGGTGAAATGTAACAAAGTAAGTACATTTATATATACATTGACTGAAGCACTGAAATCATCATGCCAGAGATTAACCTTATTCAAAGTGAAAAACAATTCAATGATATATTACTACTCCTCAGAGGATCTCTGCTCTAAAGATACTGCAGATAAAACATCCAACAGTATATCAAGTAATTAGAATGAGCTCTATATTTTCCAGTGGGAAAATTAACGTGATGATTACATGAATGAATCAATAATTCTGAAAAAGGACAGTTTAATACAAAAATATTTTCAGCTGAAGATTGATCTCTATACATCCATCCTGAAGTAAATGTGCTTGTTACGACATCAGAAACACAATGGCCGTCTTCCTATCCGGATCAAAGCTGTCCCTGAGGGAAGGATCGTTCCCAGAGGCAACGTGCTCTTCACCGTGGAAAACACTGACCCAGACTTCTACTGGCTCACCAACTACATTGAGGTAAACCACAGTGTGCCACAGATCCATTTACAAAACAAGGGCGTACTTTTCACCACTACTTACTGTTAATGTTAGGAGGAAAGACCTCTTGATGTTAACTTTTATATTGACCTATATAAGTTAAGCAAAGTACTGCAATTCTTAGTATTTTGTTTAATTACTTTTAAGGTAAAACATTTTGGACTCTTTAGTGGGCCAGTAGCCCTCCTTGGAACCTTTCACCAGCACTTTGTTTAAAACGTCTCCAACTAGGGGCTTAGATAGTTAATGTGTTAGGTAGACACGTTTGGACCTGACAGCTGATCAGTTTAGCAACACTGTCACTGTATCCTCCATTTCTTTCTTTGCAACAACTGGCATCTGTCATCTTTTATATTTCCCACTCACTATCTGTTCTCTCCAAAACCCATAACCCCCTAATCCCCCTCTGTCAACTATAGACCATGCTGGTCCAGATGTGGTATCCCATCACAGTAGCCACCATCTCCAGGGAGTTTAAGAAGATCCTGGCCAAGCACCTGAAGGCCACCTCCGGGAGCCTGGAGGGTCTGGACCTGAAACTGCATGACTTTGGCTACAGAGGGGTCTCCTCACAGGAGGTCAGTACACTCTCTCCCCCTGTTTTCCTTTAGTGATACGCTAACAGAGTTTCTCATTGTATTCCTGTCTCTTGCACCATGCCCCTTCTAATGTTGTACTGTATGTACAGGTACTAGGTTTACACTAAGATCATTTCCTTATGATCACTGTCACTGTTACTGAGGATACGAGAACCCCTGAAATTCCTTTCACCATGTTCCATGTACCTGGTTTGTGTTTCCACAGAAAATGTACCAAATGATCATCTTGTGATATCTCCTTTGTTTATGGCTGTGTTTATGGCTGTGTCATGCTGACGATATAGAATTGTTGTTGGGCTTAGTGGACCCATTACTGATTAAAGGCACAAAGGTTAGATTAAGAGAACTCAAAATGAAAGTCAAAAGGAAAGTGTAGCATAATATGCATGAAGCTGGAATGTAAAGTTGGTTATTAATCTGTTGAACAGCGTTTTTAAGAGGATTTTAAAATAAAATTCTTATAGGACCTGCTTTCAACTGAAAGTTTGACGTGACATTTTTTAAAAACCAGGCAGCAGTTTTTGAACAACATGGAGGCAGAGGAGTGTCAAAGCAGTGCTTATAATACAGTTATTGCTGAGTGCAAAATTGCTGAGTGCAAAAAATAACTCTTTGACAATCGTTCCTCAAGCTGAACTGAGTGTACTCTCTAACAACAACAACAACAAATCCACAGAAACAAACTGGATATCATTTTCCTGTTTCTGATTGATGGTTGCTGAATTATTAACCTTTTTAAAGGGCGACTTGTTTTGAATGAAATGGAAGAAAACCATTTGAGCAGTAAAGTGATTCCTTACCTCCACCTCCTCTCCAGTCTGCAGCGTTGGGTGGAGCGGCCCACCTGGTTAATTTCTGCAGTACAGACACCGTGGCTGGGCTGCTGATGGCTCAGCGCTACTACAGCTGCCCGATGGCCGGCTTCTCCATTCCAGCAGCAGAGCACAGGTATAACACACAGACACAGTATGTATGACAGTATGTGAACCCTTTGGAACGTGCTGATTTTATTCATGAATTTGTCATAAAATGTGATCTGATCTTCATTCAAGTCGCAATTACAGACAAACACAATGTGCTTAAGTTAATAACACACAAACATTAATAATCTTTCATGTCTTTATTGAACACACCCATTAAACGTCAGCAGCGCTGGTAGAAAGGGTAAGTGAAGCTTCTTACTTAAAAAAAAATACATACATGAAGGTTATTCCAAAGGATTGACTTACTTTTTCTTGCCACCATACAAGTACATCTTTCACTCCAAAGTGTATATCATAATTAATCAAAAAATATCCTTCATGAACTGTTGAATATTGTATTAGTCGTTGACTGTAAACACCGTTAATGACATTGACATCAAATTGAAGAACTAGCATGAGTATTTCCAGCCCCACTGACCGTGTTCATTACTTCCTGTAATGCAGTACCATCATCTCCTGGGGGAGGAGCAGAGAGAAGGAGGCGTTTGAGCGAGTCCTGGACCAGTTCTCCTCAGGGCCGGTGTCTGTAGTCAGTGACAGCTACGACATCTTTCACGCCTGTAAACACATCTGGGGAGACGAGCTGAAGGAGCGCGTGATGGAGCGCAGCCAGGACTCCTGCCTGGTCATCAGGCCGGACTCTGGAGACCCCGCAGAGACTCTCATCGAGGTGAAACACACACTGAAGTTGTGATTCTAATTTGAGCTCTAAACCTAAAGTAGAAAGACTGAAGTTTATTATGAGAGGTCTGAGAGGAATCTCAAAAGACTTCTGTCTTCTTCATACTCGGAGCATAATACTCCCAATTTTACTTTCCAAAAGATCCACCTTTTGCCGTCTTTCCTTAAAAAACCAAGTTCTCAGACTTTACGCACTAAATAATGGGTGTATATTGCACCTGCAAAAGAAAAATGGACACCAGAATAATGATTAAAAATAACTATTAGTCTTGGAAATTAAATAATGCAATAAAACGTTTTAAAAACTGTAAAAAACATGTATTTTAACATCTCATTTAACTTTCCGTCTTCTTTCCCCCCTTGGTATTGATCACTAGCACGGATTCAATTAGGATTCGATATGTTGGGGCGCTCTGTGGTTGGGGGGGGTCGAGGACATAATTATTTTCACCTTAAGGGCTATATATGAGGCCAAATCCTAAAGCAACTGCTGCAACGGCTCGGGTGTTTTGGCGGCACCGCTGCCGACCCTTTTCAGTGAGGAGCCGCAGCGAGGTCCAGAGGGGGGGGGGGCTGCGGTGTACAGCTCACGGTCGGAGCAGAGACACACGCTCACTAAGCCGGCAAGCTATAGCCGGTTGCAGAGATCTGCTATTCAAAAATAAAGTCAACGCATATTAGGGCTGTACCCGAATATTCGGTCGTTGGCCTACTATTCGGTTTTCAATTTCGTTATTCGGATATTCTTTTTTTTCCAAATTCAAATTGAATTTATTGAAATCTCCAATATCAACGTAAGAGCTTGTGCCTCTTGGGGGGGTGCTAACACTTAACCATAAACTTTATCGTTTACTTTCTCCGTCTTTATATGTAGATATGACTTTTCTCCGTTAATCTCCGTCACGTTGTTTCCATAGCAACAACAACTTCCTGTCAACAGCGCTAACTTGCCTTCAAAATAAAAGCATGTCCATACAAAATAGGAAGCCAAGCCAAATTACACTTAAGACATGTATACAACTGCAACGAAAGTAACAAACACAATGCAATATCCTTTTCAATTTCAAAGAACACAAATTGGGTTATTTACATTAACAAATAACTATAAAACAACAATACTGTAGAATAACAAAATGAATGCCTTGAATAAACCGAAATACACGTGTTGAAGACCGCGCCGCGCACGCCTAATACTCGCTGCTGATTACTACCCCCCTCCGCGGGCGTGCGCCGAATATCCGAATATTCGCTGCTGATTACTACCGAATATCCGGAGTCCGAAAAATGGTATTCGGGACAGCCCTAACGGACATCGACCACTGAATTATTAAGAACCCTAAATACATTTACTATGTTAAGAACGAAAAATGTTTATACATATATATCTTTTTTTGTAAACATATGATATAGGCATGCATGCATGGTTAAAAATGTGTGAGGATGATGACGTCAGAGCGTCGTCCGGTGTGCCGGGGCTGAGCCGCAGACAGCCCGGGCACAATGTAACCCCTGATCCCTTGTACTCGATGAAGTGTTTATTAATCGTTGTTGTAGGATGTTTACTGCATCCACTTGGATACCAACGTGTGTGAAACTAACTCTAAAATAAAGCCATTGAAATGCCACTTTCAGGTCATCAAGATTCTTGAGGAGCGTTTTGGCTGTTCTCTGAACTCTGTGGGATTCAAGGTTCTGCCTTCCTACCTGCGGATCATTCAGGGAGACGGCATCGACCTCATCTCAGTGGAAGAGGTGAGAAAACGTTTGGGTGTCATACTGGTCTGGGTTCATCTTGACTTTTCTTTCACATCTTATTTAGTGTATATTCTCCTTATATTCCCTCCTTTTGTAGATTGAGTTGTACCTTTTTGATCACTAACTCAGCTTTTTGTAACAAAAACCGTCCCAGTTAAATCTTCTGCTGCAGACAGCATAGCAGGCTTGCACTCCTTTTCACTGTTTTTTTAGATTAAAAAAACTGAAACATTTGAATAATCTACAGTCAAACTGACACTCTTCAAATTAGTTTTGGGGGAAAATGGCAGTGCCGACTATCATCCTGTTGGTTATGATTCAATTGTACAAGGTACTAACATGGTTCATTGTTGGGATTGGGCAGTTCCAGACACTGGTAGCCCAGCCCAGAGGATGGAAGATGATTTAGTTTTCAGGTTGTTCTAACCCGTCTGCTCTCTTACTATGAAACTGTGACTCAGGTAATCACTGTATCCAAGACCTCAGCACAAACGCTGATAGGCAAAACTCAGACAAATAATGGCACAGACTCTGAACAAGGTTATTTCTCCTCCTTTTTTTTGTTTGTATTAAAATCGTATGATTTTCTTTACAACAGAGCATATCTTGGTTGAAACCCACTTTAAATATATAAAGTTTTTTTGTCATAATCCAATCAATTATTGAAAAAAAGGATTGTATATTTTAAATGGCCAACCCTATCCTTTTAAAAGACACATTGTTGCAGTTATCTTGACTGCAAAACACTAAAAGTTCTACTGTCCTTCTCCAAATATTTATATAAAAAGTGAAGTAAACAAAACGTAACGATTTTATTTTGTTTCCTGTAGATTCTCAAGAAGCTGAGTGATGAAGGCTGGAGTGCTGAGAACGTCTTCTTTGGTTGTGGCAGTTCCCTGCTCCAGAAACTCAACAGAGACACACTCAGCTGTGCCTTCAAGTGCAGCTATGTGGAGACTGACGGGAAGGGGGTATGTGGGGGGGGGGGGGAGATTTTCAAACTGCATTAACTGAGTTTAACAGATGATCTCCAACAGATTAATATGCCTGGTAAAATTATGAACTTTATAGACTAAATGAAGGCATGTGAGGCACACAATAAAAACTATAGGTTACTAACGTAACCCCAGTTCTCAGAGTAACATGAAGTGAGATGTCTCACTATGGGATGCGCCTCAACGCGTATGCATCAGAAGCATCAATCTCATTACGCCAATCCTGATTGGCTGGTGATCTTGACGACTACGTCAGGGAATCCACCCACCCTTTAAGTAGCTTGCGCTACGTCGCAGCGTCATTCAAAATAAGCACCTCTTCTCGCTTCGCCTCAGCAAGAAGGGCCGTCTGGTGAGACATCTCACTTCATGTTACTCTGAGAACTGGGGTTACGTTAGTAACCTATAGTTCTCATTCATAACACTCCGTTCGATGTCTCACTATGGGATATTGAGACTCCCGTATTGCTAGACATGCTTATCTCGAAAATCACCAAAACAAAACAGTACTTAACAGGTAGAACCCTGTCCCAACACGGGGCCCAGCACTGCGCGGGCCACACTTGGAGCAGAGACATCTAGTCTGTAAAAGCGGACAAAAGTGAGCTGTGAAGACCAGCTCGCTGCTGCACAAATGTCCTGGATGGAAACACCCTTGAACAAAGCCCAGGATGTAGCCAGTCCACGAGTAGAATGAGTGCGCAGGCCCGTTGGTGCCTGCAAACCCTGACTCGTATAAGCCAGAGCTATCGCTTCCACAATCCAGTGGGAGAGCCGTTGCCTGGTAACGGGCTTGCCCTTATGAGGGTTAGCCCAGGATACAAAGAGTTGGTCATTGCATCGAAACTCTTTTGACCTGTCCATATAGGTGCGCAAAGCACAAACTGGGCACAGCAAATTCGGCCGCTGTTCTTCAGAGGAACATAGCGGTGAAGGAAATGCCTCAAGGTCAATGGGGGTGCATGAGCCAACCACCTTGGGCACAAAGGCAGGGTTGGGCTTCAGCAACACTCTCGTTTGCCCCGGGGCAAACTGAGTGCATGAAGGATGTACAGAGAGCGCGTGAATGTCACTGACTCGCTTGGCAGATGCCAGAGCCAGTAACAACACTGTCTTCAGTGACAGGTGTTTCATGTCAGCGTCTTCCAGGGGTTCAAATGGAGGTCGAGTGAGCCCATCTAAAACCACTGTCAAGTCCCACAGGGGCACCAGTGACCTGGAAACGGGGAGGAGCCTGCGGGCCCCTTTCATAAAACGGCAGACCAAGGGATGTTGGCTAGCCGTCTTTCCCTCAAAGCCCACATGGCATGCGGCAATAGCAGCCAGGTACACTTTAATCGTAGAGAAAGCTCTGTGTTTATCAATCAGGTCCTGTAGAAATGATAGAATCACACCGACAGGACATTGAAAAGAGATGTGTCCCTTTTGAAGGCACCACTCCTCAAACACCCTCCACTTACAGTCATAGAGAGACCTGGTGGAGGAAGCCCTTGCACTCTGAATAGTGTTTATCACCTTCTGAGGAAGCCCCACTGTACTCAAATTATACCACTCACGGGCCAGGCCCCCCCGCCTGAGATAGTATGTCCCTGCGTAACGGGAGCTGCCACGGCTGCCCGCACAGCAGCTGATATATCTCCGCCAGCCAGTACATTGCAGGCCAGTGCGGAGCTATTAGGATCAGTGTGTGGCGATGTTTTCTCACTCTGGCCAGAGTTGGGGGTATTAGAGCCAGGGGTGGGAACGCGTACAGAAGGACCGGAGGCCAAACGTGTGCGAGCGCGTCCACGCCTAACGGTGCGTTTAGATCGCGCATTGAAAAGAACAGCTGACATTGAGCATTTTCTTTTGACGCGAACAGATCTACCGCGGCCCGGCCGTAACGCACCCACAGCTGACTCACAATTGTTGGATGTAGAGTCCAGTCTGCATATAGTGGTGCACCTCTGGACAGCAGATCTGCCCCGAGGTTCATCACTCCCGGTACGTGCGTTGCTCTCAGAGAGAGGAGACGTCCGCAGCTCCATAAAATCAGTTTGCGTGCCAGCATGTGTAACTGGAGAGAACGCAAACCCCCTTGACGGTTTATATACGATATTGTGGTCGTGTTGTCTGTCCTCACGAGGACATGATGTCCCCTGAGAAAAGGCAGAAAGCGTTTCAGGGTGAGAAACACCGCTAAAAGCTCCAGATAATTTATGTGTGACCGTTGGAGATCTCTGCTCCAGAGACCCCTCACAGGTCGACCTTCGTATATACCCCCCCAGCCCGTCAGACATGCGTCTGTGGTGACCACTTTCCGCGATAGGACAGCACCCATAGGTACGCCCCGTACTAGAAAAGTCGGGTGCAGCCAGTGGCGCAGTGCCATTACGCATTCCACAGTGACCATCACTCTCCGCGCGCCATGACGCACGGGGTCCAGTCTGAGGGCAGCTACCCAGCGCTGAAACTCCCTCATGTGTAAGCGGCCCAGTCGTACCACCAGGATGGCTGACGCCATGAGCCCCAGTAACCGCAGACATGATCTGAAGAGAACATATTTGCGTGGCTGGAAATGAGCGAGGCAAGCCCTGAAGGCTTTCACTCTCTCTGCTGACAGGCGGGCTGTAAAGGGCACCGAATTTAGACGTAAGCCCAGGAAGAGTACAGTCTGGGCTGGGGACAACATGCTCTTTTCTGTGTTTATTACGAAACCCAGGTCGAGCAGGTGTTTCACGAGGGTATTCGTCTGCGTAATAGCCTCCTGCTCCGACTGTGCAAGAAGGAGCCAGTCGTCTAAATAGGTTGCCAGGCGAATGCCCTGTTGCCTTAACGGGGCTATTGCTGCCTCCGTACATCGTACAAACACCCGTGGGCTGAGAGACAGACCGAAGGGAAGCACTCTGTACTCGTAACAGACACCCTGAAAAGCGAACCTCAGATATTTCCTGTGTGGATAATATACTGGGACGTGAAAATACGCGTCTTTCAGGTCGATTGATGTGAACCAATCGTCCTGACGTACGAGACGCAGCAGAGATGTGTGAGTGAGCATCGGAATTTGTATTTTCTGAGATACTTGTTCAGAGCCCTTAAATCTAGGATAGGGCGAATTCCGTTCCCTCCCCGTTTGGGAACGAGGAAGTATTTGGAATAGAAGCCGCTCTGACTCTGTTCGGAGGGTACAATGGATATGGCTTTCTTTTCTAGTAGCGAGAGAATCTCCTGCTCTAGAATATGAGCCGACTCTCCCCGGGCTTGTGAATGCACAATGCCCGAGAAGTGAGGGGGGGTGACAGCGAATTGGAGTCTGTAGCCCCGTGATATCGTCTTGAAAACCCAAGCAGAGCATGTGAGCATCTTCCACCTTTCGCTCCTCAGAGCGAGTGGAGATGTGGTCACTTTCTGTTGTTTGCACTCTGTGTCTTTATTGGTTGTGTTATGGGGCCCTCTAGTGTCTGAACACGGTGGTATCCCAGGCTGACAACCTCGGTCGACACTGCGCATGCGCGCGGCGATGATGCGTTCACAGACTCGGTACCGTCCGCATTCTGAGAGAGGCAACAGCCACTCTCAGAAGCGGAGCAGTCACCTGACTGTTTATTGTTTTTATGTTTTTCTTTTCATTTTTTGACTGCGCCCTTGGCTTTAAGCCTGGAAACGACAGTGGAAAATTTTATTAGAAAACAAGGACATGTGTTTGTGTGACTTGAACGAGCAGCAGAACTGCTGTCTTTGACGTGAAGTCTATCTCCCTCATGGCGCGAACTGAGGATGACGTTCTGACATCACTCGAGGCGGCGGGAAGATGGGGGCGTGGTTGCACCCCGGAAACACATGAGCTTGAACACGTGTGGAACACGTCTGGGGCTGGAAAACAGGGAACTCCAGCTCTTTCACCGAGGAGAGGAGGGAAGGCTGTCAGGCTGCTCTCTTTTCCTCACCTGATGGCCGAAGGTCTGGGCCGGCTGTGCCTGTGCGGCTGCTGCCGGAACCGGGGACTTTCTTGGCCAGCTCGTCCTCGCCTCGTGTCTGGGCGGGAGACCCGGGGCGGGCTGTGGCTTTTGGGGAAGACAAAGCTGGAGAGCCTCATCCTCCTTCTTTTTAGCCTCACACCGCTGCTGCATTGAAGCCAGAGCGGTGCCAAATATGCCCTCGGGGACAATGGCACGTCCAAGACGTCCTCTTTTTCCCGGTCCGGAGGTTCGTCAGGTTAAGCCACCTGGCTCTCTCCTGTACCACCATCATCCCCAGCGATTTGCCCGTGGCTCGGACTGCACAGCGCTGCACACGGAGGCAAATGTCCGTGATCGCTGTGATTTCGTCCCACACGGCCGGCTCAGGTTTGTTCGTCATGTCTTCACAGAGCTCCGCCTGGTAAGCGGTAGCATCGATGAGACATTGAGCGCCCTGACGGACAAAGCTGCCGCTTTGTAAGCCCGTTCGGTCATTGCTGACTGGAAACGGTGCTTTCGTCGGCAGCGTGGGGTTCCTGCTAGGAGCCGAAGACAGCCGCGGTTGGAGGTGGGCTGCCACAAGCGGCTCCATAGGCGGCATGCGGAGCAAGCCGAGCTTCTCCATGCCCTCAAAGTCCAAGAGGAGGCTCCCTGGATTGGGGCCTTGCTGCTGAAAGGGCGGTCTCTCCACGAGACAGACACCTCGTCCAGCAGCTCTGGAAAGACGGGAGAAGTTGCCTCGTCAGCCTCGCGGCTTGGGGCAAGTTCTTCCCTCATAGCGAGATCTGGAGGTCTCCTTGGCTACTTCAGGCCAGGGGATGTCCAGTCTGACGCAGCGCGTTGGCACACGGCCTGCAAGTCCATGCTGAGGCGGGGCGAAGATGGCGCGCTTTCGCCTGGGGGAGCGGACACCGCCTCCGGCTTGGCAGCCTGAGCAGATGAGACGAAGATGTCATCTTCGTCCGAGTCGGATAAGAGGAACTCAGAGGTATCCTCTTCATCTTCCTCCACGTAATCCAGCTCCAGGACATCCTCCGCGGGTGGAACCACGGTGAGGTCCAGTTGGGAGCCCCAGCTTGTCACAGCGCGGGGCTATTCCCGCGGCTGCCGCCGCCGTTGAGCCCCAGCTTGACACAGCGCGGGGCTCAACCCGCGGCGGTCGCCACCATGCCTCGATCGCCGGTCGGCAAATCGACAGGCATGAAGGGGTCTTGTCCCGACAGGCTAGCTTGGCGCGCTAGCCGTCGGCGGAGGCTCTTGGTGGTGAAGCGGGCACAGTGTCCGCACGAACGGGGGCGTCGATAGCCTCCTGGGCATGTTTCAGCCCGAGGCAGGACGAGCAGACCTGGTGTGAGTCCGTGCCCGAAATCTTGAACCCGCAGAGCCGAGCCTCCGTCTCCTCTGGTGTGAGGGAGAGAAGGGTCCATCCTCGCTCGCCGGGGTGTCGGCGTGGAGGGACAAACAGTAACAGGTATGTTACCGTTTGAAAAAATCAAAACCTTACCGTTATTTTAGGAAGAAAAAACGGCAGGGCAGATTTTAGTATTAACTGGTGTGTTAATAAATCAAATCCCGTGCGAAGCAAAAGTAGCCGGCAAGCGTCCGGCGACCGAAGGTTAGCTTGTGGTTCAGTCTGTGGACAGTTAAGCTAGCTTGGCTACTGATATTTTTGAGATGTGCTCCGAAGCGAGAAGAGGTGTTTGAATGACGCTGCGACGTAGCGCAAGCTACTTAAAGGGTGGGTGGATTCCCTGACGTAGTCGTCAAGATCACCAGACAATCAGGATTGGCGTAATGAGATTGATGCTTCTGATGCATACGCGTTGAGGCGCATCCCATAGTGAGACATCGAACGGAGTGTTATGAATGAGAACAACAGTCTAATCGGACACGTTTCTCAAAAATGGCAAGTTAATGCAATCACTAAAGAACTTAGAAAGAGTGTTTTTGATCATTTCTGTTATGGTCATCCATTTCATCAAAGAAGCGGTTTTAATGGCAGAACTACAAAATCAAGACTGGGAAATTAAGTAATTTTCTACCGTAAAGCTGCCGTCCTTCCTACTTGCCTGTGGGGCTCTGTAATAAAGCACTTTTTTTCTGAAAACCATGACCTTTAATATTACATTATCTATATTAGATATGTTGATTAAAGAGGAATTTCAAAGAACATCCATACAAATACCATAGACACAGAAATCCTCACACAGACTGTTTTTCTATATTCTTACAAGCATGTGGAGTTTATTTAACTAGTTTGCATGGGTTTACCAGATGGACGTTTACAAGCAGCCGGTGACCGACCCATCCAAAGGCTCCAAGAGGGGCCGACTGCTGCTGAGGAGAAACTCTGATGGCCTGCTAGAGACAATAGAGAGAGGAGCAGGCAAGCCGGAGGAGGTGAGCGCCTGCATTCATCTTTGTGTGTGTGTGTGTGTGTGTGTGTGTGTGTGTGTGTGTGTGTGTGTGTGTGTGTGTGTGTGGTGTGTGTGTGTGTGTGTGTGTGTGGTGTTGTGTGTGTGTGTGTGTGTGTGTGTGTGTGTGTGTGTGTGTGTGTGTGTGTGTGTGTGTGTGTGTGTGTGTGTGTGTGTGTGTGTGTGTGTGTGTGTGTGTGTGTGTGTGTGTGTGTGTGTGTGTGTGGTCGTGGTCTAGTCACCTCACTGTATTGGCCAAAAGTAAACCTTGTCATGATGTGTTCAAATGTAATCTTGTAAAAATATAATTAACAACAGCTAAAAACTATCACTTTGGCAGCAACAAATGTGATTGGGGCATCTCTACTACAAATAGTAATACATCCAGGTGTTGACAGTTGTCTTTCTCATTGTCCACAGAAATTATTAATGTGAAATTGATAACATCAAGATGCTATCTGATAAACTATAACCAACAGAGAGCAGATGCTCTCAAAAGGTGTAGAAGGTTGGTTAGTGTGACGGTGGCTCTGCCCCGACAGTGAGCTGTACAACACCCCCCACCTTCTGAAAGCCAGAGCCGGTCTGGTTGGCCATGCCTGTGCTGGTTGTCGGTACAGAATCCCCTCTGGTGCAGCCCTGATTCATACATTAGCCACATGGAAGTGAAAACACTGCACTTTATTTAAATGAGAAAGTGCAGCCCTAATGTGAATTAATCCAGATCCATTTGAATGTGAAGTATGTGCGTTCATTGTCAGCCCACCATGGGGCCCGTCTTTATTTTCTACACCTCCTCCCTTCCTTAAACTTTTTCAGATGACATAGTTGAAATTGTGAGTGTTGTGTTCTCCAAAATGATTCCATATAATTGGTCCTTTATAAGTTGGGGGTTGAAAAAAAAAAAGAGACATTTAAAAAAAGTGGTCAGAATCTGTACATCAGGGGCTGGACTTATTTTCTCAGATCAACAAAGCTTCTCCACAGACACAGAGTACATGATATAGCATCACATTTTATAGCAAAACATTTGACAAAAACAGTATCTGAACACAACTCACTGATTCTTGGGAATTTGGATAAAACAGGTTTTAATTTTGAAAATAAAAAGTTTGTTAAATTACAAAATCTGAAGTTATATCATTATAGACCAAGGTCTTGGCTGTTCAGCAATGTACCGGTGCAACCTCCTCATTTTGTATTTTTTTCATAAAATAGGTTTTTCCAGTCATTACTTTGTTTTTGTAAACACCGTCAGACACAATAAAAAGTGATTTATTTTTTATTTGTATTTAGTCTAATATGTATTTAGAGCTTTTAAATCATTATCTGGCATTCTAAGTACACATATATGCTGTAAAATGTTGAATATTCACTTTTGCTCATTTTTTATACTGTTTCACGTGCGCTCCTTTAAAAGATCTTACATCATACAACGTTTACTTTTAGCTTAAACAGACAAAGTAAGGTTTTTTTACTTAAAAAACACATTTTTGTATTAAAAGAGACTATTACTTTAATAACTCAACAGCACTGAAGAAACAGATTACAAGCATATTCATTTAAAACAAATAAAACTCCCTCTGACGGTGGTGACTTTGGAACTGACGGTGGTGACACTAATCTGACGGTGGTGACACTGGCCTCGTTACAACATACAATTCCAAAATGTATACCACTCAAGTCAATGCCTTGCTTAACAACTTTATTTAACAATTTGGTACAACAAATAACAATTGTGAGAACTGTGATAAACATTTAATTAAGGAACTTAAGGTACAATTAAGCAATATCATTAATAAAAGTACCCCACCCCCATATCATCAAATATCAAATCATCATAGTTAAAAAATAAAGTGATTACCAGTTGCAATAATGTACAATTCATTACTGACATCATCTTAAACTGTCATCTAGTGCCCCCTACTTATAAAAGAATACATTATATTCTTCTGTAAACTGTATATTGGACGTGAAGAACAGATAACAAACACTGTGGCAAACATTCAATAAGAAACATATAGGTTCAATGAAGCAATAAGCTATCATTAATAAAAGTACCCCGTCCCCATTAATAATCATCATAGTAAAAAATACCAGTAGCAATAAGATAAGAATTCATCACTCACTGTGAACTGTCGTCTAGGGCCCCCCACTCAAAAAATAATATACATTATATTCTTCTGTAAACTGGACTATAAAGTGTATATTGGACGTGAAGAACAGATAAATGAATAACTACATCTTACAGTCTCTTTTCCATAAACTGAAATGTTTCTAAATACAGAAAGCATTCTGTGTAAACATCACAAAACACATCTGGCACAAAAATAATAATAATTCATAAGTGAACTCCTGTGGGTATTCCCTGACTGTTTCTACATCATTCCACCACTCATTCAGCTTTATCAGGATGTAGGCCTATATGGTGTATATGTTTCTCCTCTATGAAGTCCATGACTTCAGCAGACAGGTTGTATATCTCCCTCGTCCTGCTTACACGACCTGGTGATGACGGTTCCACAAGTTTGACCAGAATATGGTCAAATGGTATGAAGCACATATCCTTTCCACCTTCCACCTCTTTTGGATAGAATCGTGTGTTGGGCCCATGAGGGTGGAAAAATTCCACTTTCACATCTTGATGAGGTGCATCCACAGTGACAGCCTTTGCTAACCACCAGTTCTGATCATAAATGACCGCCAGCCAATCTCCGCAATGAACTACATCAGCAGATAGATCTGTCATAGTCCCGTCAGGACCACTCCTGGTCATTGGCTGTTGCTCACTTTCCTCCAGCTCCATTTCCTCCATCAACGTTTCCAAAGGACCTTTCTTCTTTTGCATTGGTATAGGACCATCAGCCTCAACCTGTACCCTGGGTGTGTTGGCAATCAACTGGAATATTGTTGGGCAGAAACACTCGCACATCTGTGGCTCACTGCAGAAACAGGACAGTGATCTGCAATGGATCTCAGTCGTTTCGGTGTGTCGGTGTGACCTGATGGAGTTTCCTTGTTGCAGGTACAGGTTTTAGTGGTTGAGAAAGGAGTGCATCATATGGCATGTCAGCTTCATTAATAATATAGAGCTTAGTACTGCAAAGGCTTCTGCCAACCATCTCATGGAAGATATTACTTTTTACAGACCCCAGTGGAAATTCAGCCTCCTATAAGTTATAGTCAGAGTAGTCTTACCAATACCAGATGACAAATTCAAGTGTGGAAATATATTGTTTGAACATATATTTGGTTAAATGTTGTCATGCCATTTTCATTTGGCTTTAGTCATTGGAAATACATAGCCTACAAGGGATATTGTAGGTGTACTATGTGCTATGTGCATCCCCCATGACGTAAGCCAAATGAACATGGCATAATAGTGAATTTAGAAAGAGAGAAGGTACACCTCATCCCCTAGGATTGAGCGATAGGCCGATGGTATATATATATATGGTTCATCAATGGTGGTAGTAGCATGCAGTGTATGGTTATTGTGGTAAAGAAATATACTTTAGCCTCCCTTGAGTACAATTTGGAGGTTTTTGTCACCACCGTCAGACAGTATGTCACCACCGTCAGACAGAAAATCTGACGGTGGTGATGTCTGACGGTGGTGACAAAAACCTACTCTTTTACATGATATGCATGAGTTGTTCACATTAGCCATCTTGTTTCCCCTCTGTTGCTAGCTACCTCAGACCTCGTCTTAAAAAGTATACATTTATGTCATAATCTAATCTAATATTTTCTATACAAAAGAGACAGTGTTGACATGTTATGGTTGTGACAGTAGCAGTCACATACAAAATGTACAAGTTTTAGAGAAAATAGCAAACTTACAGGAGCTTGGAGCTTGACCAGGAATAGAATAATATTCTTACCAAATGAAAGAGTACATTGTAATATGTATTAAAAACTACAAACAGTGAATTTTGAACAATATTTACCATTATTTTGTGGTTGCTCAAAATGCGTCCCACATATTCGTCACCACCGTCAGATATTTATAAAAAGCAATAAAATCAGGCAACTACAAGGTCAGCTACATTCCTTAGGACCCCCTTTTCAAACCTTCAGCTTTACTGCATGCTTCAACAGTGACAGCCTTTGCTAACCACCAGTTCTGGTCATAAATGACCGCCAGCCAATCTCCGCAATGAACTACATCAGCAGATAGATCTGTCGTAGTCCCGTCAGGACCACTCCTGGTCATTGGCTGTTGCTCACTTTCCTCCTGCTCCATTGCAGAGATCCATTGCAGATCACTGTCCTGTTTCTGCAGTTTCTGCAGCCACAGATGTGCGAGTGTTTCTGCAAAACAATATTCCAGTTGATTGCCAACACACCCAGGGTACAGGTTGAGGCTGATGGTCCTATACCAATGCAAAAGAAGAAAGCTCCTTTGGAAACGTTGATGGAGGAAATGGAGCAGGAGGAAAGTGAGCAACAGCCAATGACCAGGAGTGGTCCTGACGGGACTATGACAGATCTATCTGCTGATGTAGTTCATTGCGGAGATTGGCTGTCGGTCATTTATGACCAGAACTGGTGGTTAGCAAAGGCTGTCACTGTTGAAGCATGCAGTAAAGCTGAAGGTTTGAAAAGGGGGTCCTAAGGAATGTAGCTGACCTTGTAGTTGCCTGATTTTATTGCTTTTTATAAATATCTGACGGTGGTGACGAATATGTGGGACGCATTTTGAGCAACCACAAAATAATGGTAAATATTGTTCAAAATTCACTGTTTGTAGTTTTTAATACATATTACAATGTACTCTTTCATTTGGTAAGAATATTATTCTATTAAATTATTACTTTTTGTTTTTTTTAATCAAGTTGAAACGATTATCTCCTATCCGAGGACAACTGATTTTGTAGGCAATGGGCCAGCATATAATCATTCAATTAATAAAAACTAAAACTATGAAAGAACCATACATTTGTGCAAAAGACCCAATGATTATAACCTTGATTCTTTTTATTCATGAAAATGTTATTAATTTTTAACAGAATTAGCACTTTTCTTAGTGGGACATGTTTTTGGCAAAGTTTCAAGAATCAGTGAACTACAAGTTACATTTTAACAAAGAAAATTGATTTATTCCATCCCCTTATAATATTTTATACAGCCCGTATATGTTTCAGGGATGCAAACACACGTATGGTGAAAAAAGAGAGAACTATTCAAAGCAGGAAAAAAACAGCGTAATATACCATCTGACAAAGGCCTGTGCTATAATGCTTCAATTAACTGGCTATTCTTTATAATATACTCAGATCAATAGGAGACAGAGATGTTAAGTTATAGATCAAGGGTTTTTATTATTATTTACAGCAGGGGTGGGGAAACTTTTTCCTCTCAAGGGCCATTTCAATTTTTACAACATCCTCCGAGGGCCGTACAAATTATTGAACTCAACCGTTGCTTAAAAAAACTAAAATCTCAGCCCATTCATTTCGCCTTTCTTTCATTCTGTGCAAAGAAAAAGCAACCTCTTAATCCAGATATCTTACCATGACTCGCGCACGGTTGTGGCATGACCACCAAAACAGAAAGATATGGACACAAGATGTGTGCAAATGTATTTAGTATCCTATCCATGTGGACAAGATTTAAGTGGGGGGGACCTAACCTCCTCTAGGGGGGTCCGGGGGCATGCTCCCCCGGGAAGATTTATTGTTTAAATGTTGAAGTTGAAAGCATCAATCTGGTGCACTTTGAGAGCAACATTAAGAGATCTATGGATACCTCTCTCAACACCCATATGAAACAGAACTGTAAACAGATTTATTTTTCTTTATGGATATTTTACAAATCACTCCCTTTCAAACTGTATTCTTGTTTATTAATAACAACTTTTTTGTACTGTCATATAGTATTTTATACCTGTTTTTCATTTAGTCTCTTATTTTTTGATAACTATAATGATCATATCAAGGTGTGCCTTAACCTCACTGAGCTGAGGTTATCTGAGCCTCTCAGTCTTTCAGGAGAGAGCTCTCTTCCACCTGGTTGTGGAAAAAGCTCTTTATATTCGTTAGCATAGCTAGCTAACCAGATGCTAATAACAGCAGATCGCCACTGGGCTTTCAACTAAAGACACAGCCACGCAAAAACTGCGGCATGTGTACGGCTCCTTATGGGTACTGCCATTTTTGAAGTGCTCTCCGTCAGCAGTACACCACGTGATGACACGTTACGCTCGTGTTGTGTTCAAGGAACCTGTCCTTGGCCAGGAAAAACAGGCACTCGCTTGTTTAATTATTTTGCGGTCTAGATTTCTTAAACATTTTTTGAAGTGAGAAGTTGTGTCCCCCCCCCCCCCAACCCCCCAAAAACGAAAAGTCTTCGGTTCTCCACGAATTACACAAGTCACCCAAATCAGCGTTGAAAAAGCGGGAGGTGCCGAAAAGCGACCAATTTGCATGCATGATGTTTAACAGCTTTGCAGTTAACATTTCTAAACTGATTTATCTGTGTTTTCAGGACCTGCTGGTGACCGTCTATGAGAACGGCAGCCTGGTGCAGGACTACACCCTGGAGGAGATCAGGAAGAACGCCCGGCTGAGGGACGAGGACGTGAAACCCACCCTGCACAACCAGGATCAGGAACTGCTGCCCAATCACATCCTCAACGGGGTTAATTAGACCAGCCACAGCCTTAGAATACTTGAGTTTTGAACAGGGTGCACTGGAGTGAAGACTGCCGTGTTTCTGAAAGGCACCCATTCAAGTTAAGCTGAACATATAGAAAGGGAGCAAAAAGCTGTTTCTCACAAAACACTAACTTAATAAAATAATACAGTATTTCTGATTAAGGTAATCATCAGGTATGGTGAACACTGGCTAGTGCTTGATAGACAATATCTGAGTTAAGGCCACTGTTAGCCTCAGCACAACATTATATTTTTGCAGCCTCATAATATCAGAATACCTTTATTCGTACCACAGAGGGGAACCTTACATATTTGACATATATTATCTCCCTATTGCCCTTTAGTTAAGCACAAGTCATGTACTGTCTATAAATGCAGACATCACTGACATGTCAGGCTCAATAATCTGCACTGCAACAGTTCAGACAGAAACCAAACTGAAGCCATACCTGTTCCTGTTTCATCATGTCTCACGTGCCTGTCCCACACAGTACACTCTGAAGCCCAATATTGAATAGATAAAAAAACAATATGAATATATTGTATAAAATATATGAATGAACTGATAATTTGGGAAATATTTGATGAGATAGTTGAAACTCATCTCATTATTTTAAATGGTGTTTCATTATTAATGTTATTTTGTATGTATTAGATATTCATCTTTATTTCAAAATGCCTTTTTTCTTCTTCTTAAAGTCATTGTTTTTAGTTCATATTCGCATGACTAGTATTTGCTATGACAGTGGTGTTTTCCGCGCCCTCTAACCTTCCAGCTAATCATGTCCCCCCGTGCCACTCTGAAGTGCGTACGCTCCAGTGCCTTTTAAAGAGAGAGTTGGGACACATCTCACTGCCACCTGGTACATGTATTGCTCCATAGTTCCAAGGGTCAGTTTAATTGCATACATTCAAGTAGGACAAACAGCTGACATTATATAAAATAATGTCTCCCATCCTAATTGTACGTGGAGAGAATCACAGAAACAAGCACAGCAAATGCTGCTTTACCTTCCACCACTGCGCTCGTTGTCAGTGCACTGACTACATGTGCTGAAACAACAAAAGCAGTTTAGGATCTAAAGATGAACCAGAAGTGCAACAAAAACGAATTGACTTACTGTAAGAAGTTATTTGTATCAGTGGTTCTTTAGAAAAGTGCGATACCTGATCTGCACAGTGGACTTTGGTTAGAGCTCATTCAAATACAAAATGGAGCAGCCACTATAGGATGTCTATTCTACTGGTGGCCAGCGGGCTGATCCCCATGCAGCAGCAGCAGCAGCAACAACCATCAGGGGAAAGAGAGAAGCCTATCATTTATTACCATGCATGCTGTCACAGTAATCTCAGGCAGCACAGGGACAATCCCTGCCATTTTGTATTTTGCAAATTTCTCTCCCCTTTTTAAGAAAAAAAGGCATAGATCTTTCTCATGTGCTATATCTGAAGTGTGTATCAAAACTGCTAGCCAATTAATACACATTAGAAATAGAGAAGGTGGTCATAAGGCCAAAGAAAGGTTGAGTAGGTTAATTTGTCTTACTCTGAATAATGGCTCGGGGAAATGTCCGTCCGAGGCCCCTTAGCTTTCTGACCCTGAACAATATGGATATAGTTTAATAGCTCTGGTCTATGTGAGGGCTAAAAAGCAGTAGCAGGAGCAGATCCCTAACGGGCACTGCAATAGCATAGAATACATCTAAATGTAGAATAAACCGAAGCGAAAGATATGAATCAGCTAAGGCACTGATATGAATAGGCGCCACTAGATATGTACAGTAAGAACAATTTGTAATGAATAGGCTAAGATATGCTAAGTATGAAACATGCAACAATGACAATAGTCAGTAAAGGTAAAACCCTAAAATATATATTGGCTAAAAGTGTCCGAAAAGGCATCTTTTTTCTCACCTGCGAGGGTGCTTGTAAAGGTCTCTACACACCAACCTGAGACCAAAGAACGCGTACCGAAGGCGTCCCGACTTTTACGTCAGCTACGGCGGGCTTCGTTGGCTTCGTCGGATGAAGCCGCCCGCCTACGAACACACCGCAAATACTTCAGCCGACGAGTGGCAATAACTCTCCTTACCAGCAGGCGGCGGTAGTGTGTATTCGTCATTCAAAAGAGGCAACAACCGGAAAACAGACTGCGTTTTATACACCGAGAGAAGAAGAACAGACTTAGTAATATAAGCAGTTGATCAGTTGGTCTTCACTTTCTTCATTCCGTGCCGTCATGATAAAAAAGAAACTCTTGCGTCCGGGTGAGATGAAAATGAGGAAGATTAGCCGTCTGTGTGTGCCTTCTTATCGTTTGTTTTGGTCCCTCACTTCCGCTTCACTTCTGATGCACTGATTCGCTAAGCTAAACAGCCAATCAGAGTGATTGATTTGTCCCGACGTTCTTTGGCCTCCCGCGGCCTCCCGCCGCCGATTCAACATGTTGAATCGGCGGCGGGAGGAGGCCGGGAGGGTTGAAAATGTGCCGTAAAGAGACGACACACCAACCTGATTAGTGCGACGCGAATGCCCGACTGCCTCTGACGGCTTCGGACGGCCTCTGACTCCCAAAGTCGGGCCGGTGTGTAGAGGCCTTAAAACACAAAATGAATTGTGTTCATAGGTTATTATTGGCTGCTCTGCGACATGTTTACTTGAGGCTATTCCATTTAAAACAGATGTCTGTCGTTACTCTCTCTACAAACCGCACTGGCAAGGTCAACAACTGCTACAATATAAGTCGAGCTAGCTCCTTTTAGCTAGAGCAACACCAATGCTAATGTTATTCTGAGTTGGCTAACTACAGTACACTAACATAACCATGTAGCTGTTGTTCTTAGTGTTAGTGACACCAGACCCATTTGTGAGTTTAGATTATTACTGAGTGTGAGAGGAAATGACATCAGAGTTAGGAGCCAGTGCTCGCTCCTGATGGCATGTGACTGCTGAAGAATGAACGAAGGCTGCGACCATGGTTGTAGAAAGTGCATCGGAGAAAGAGGCAGTGGGCTTCTGAACCGATCTTGGCAGTGGCCAAACAGTCTGATTACAACTTTCGTGTCTGTCGTTTGGCCATTGGTCCCCTTATAGCATTTCTCCAGAGACTTTGATGGGCAACCTTTTGGGTAAATTACCTTCCCATTACAAATACTCCAATAAACCCAGCAGTCCACATGTTTGGACTTCATGAGCTACTGAGTAACTTTGATATGAATGTACAGGGCCCCGCCTCCAACGGCGTATCAATTCCCTCTATACATCCATGTTTGTGACATCGATGCTCTCATCTTTTGTAAATGTATACTATCAGTCTGATCATGTGATTTTGATTTCTAAGGATTTTATGAAACCAATCATTTAACTGAACAGGTCTGTGGGTCACAACAGATGCAGGGGAGCATCAAGTCAGGCTGCTGCGGATTCTTCAGGCTGTTCTTCATTGTGTTCATTCTTCTTTTCATGCCCTTTTCATTTTGATTTACATGTTTGGATCTTTAAATACTAAGTGACAAATTCCACAATAATGTATGTTCTTGCTGATGTGGACCAGTCCATGGAGATTGTTGATGAAGTAGTGGTGAAGAGTTCCACCAACACTGGACAACACACAGTTAACCTGTTGTATCGGCACTAATCATATCTGTAATTACACTGTGTAAATATACTTTTGAAAATGGTTTGCTTTTAATTTATCTGTATCTTTTAAATGTTCTGTATCTTTGATTTTGTTTGTTTTCAAAACAGACCTTTTATTAGTTTAAAATAAATAAAATGTTCACCCTGGGTGAGTTATATTGCAAAACTGACAGCGTTTACTCCTCTCTGCTGCAAGTTTTCAGTGCCTGACTCAATGCATCTCTTAAGCCGAAATGTCATTTTTATCATTACCCTTTCTTTATTAAACGTGCACATTCCTGCACTGTTCTATTGCACCACTAGAGGGAGCAGAGTCTTCGCTGGGGTATGTGCATGGAGATGAGAATAAACCATGTTGTATTTAAGATCAGTGATACAGGAGCAGCAGGTGAAGGTTTAGAAGAATCTTCAAGGCAGATGCAGTGGGATTTGAGAGGGTTTCTTCTGTTTGTCTTTAGCTCATAAAACGTTTTAATTTCTACAGCAGCCTCACAGCTTTTCACACCTAAACAACATGTTGGTGTAGTGAGCTTTTTGTCCAGCTGTGGATGCAAAGAACAGCTAAACTCAAAAAGAGAAGTGTCACCTTCTGATTGGACTGTGCATGTCTTCTGCAGCTTCCTCTCAGGTTAACTGTACATTTAAACGTGACCTTACTTTCTGGTCCTGTTCGGGCCTGGTGTAAACCATAGACTGTATGGTGTAAACATGCAATTTTTGTTTGTGTTACTCACAGAGAGAGGTTATCCCATCAGCTTCTAATTTGTATTTATTTATATACCCTGCTCCCCTTTATTATCACTGCAAACCAACGGCAGTGAAACTCAGTTCCTCTATAAAAAACATGTCAGAATAATTAAAGCTTAAGATCTAACAGCAGGTGGTCACTGTGAGTTGGGAACAGACATACTGACAGCTGTCCGGTCGAATCACAGAAGACGCATGAGCCGCTTTCACACCAAGCACTTAGTGCCCAGCACTTAGTGCCGATCGCGTTCACACCGGAATAAGTTCCCTGAGGGAAGATTACGCAAATGACAACAACTTCACGGCGTATACTGCCACCCGAAGTCCCCGGCCGGAAGTCCCCAGAGTTGGGGACTGGCTTCAGTAGAAGCTGCTGGGACTCCCAGCAGCTTCTAAGAGCCTTCCGAGTAAATCGCTAGAACGCCGACACCTCCTCATCCTCATCCTCCTCCACCGCTCCCATTTTTTTTGTGTTGCCATAAGTTATTCTCTCTCCGTTGGTGCGCGGGGCTAATGCTAATGCTAATAATGCTAATGCCAGCAAATACAATGGCGGCTTCAAAAAACTTTTCAGAGTTTTACGGGGCGTGGTTTGCAATTCGCCCAGCCAATCAGAAATTGGTACTTTTTTCTCCCCAGGAAAGTACCACCTCTCAAGCAGGGACTAAAAATGGGGGTAAAAGTTCTCTGAACTAAGTTTTTTTTTGGTGTGAACGCAAAATTCCAGGCACTATCGGAACTAAACGGGAAAAATACGGGTAAAAGTACTCCGGTGTGAAAGCGCCTATAGTTAGGCCCTAATTTATGTCAACTATAATTCCATTCTCCTCTATTATATTGGAACGGAGGCAGAAATATCAGAAACGGAAAAGCTCCACATCATTAAATGAAGCTGCATACTCTGAGGTGAGAGTTTTCTCTAAGCTGGGGGAATCAGGTATGTGCACATACATTATATATGTCGAAGCACTCTGGGCCACAATTTGCTTACGAACACTATATTATATGTAAGGATTTTAAGGTAGTCATTGCTTAATTACTTAATCACAATCAGTTTGGAGACCCTCATTTTAGCCACATTTTAGTTAATTAAGCCATTGTAATATGGATACTAATTTTTTGTTATTGTTTCAAATGTTTGTTATGTTGACCCATCACTCGTACCTGTTTTGTTTCATTTTATCTCTCAATAATCAAAGTCCTAAAATGTGAATTTGGGACTCACATAAAAAGTCGTAATTATTTAGAACCTAAAGTTAAGCTTTGAGGCATTTTGTTGATGTTAGTGTGATAAATAAATATCTGATTAAAGCTCTTCACTCTGGAGCACATTGAGACTTCAGGTACTGTTTGTTCCTCTGAACGTTCTATTATTCCTGACCTTTCAGAATCAGACCCAGTCATCGTTCTGCAGGACAGCGACTCTGCTGATTTAATATGTGAGGGGGTGACACAGCTAATGTCGGTGGTGTTAGAAACGACTGAGTATGGGGATCAGAGACAGACTTCTCAAACCAACAGATTGTTGGTTTCATCAGTTTTTCTGATTATTGAAAAAGTAAAAACAATAACATCGGTCTCTTTTAAATGCAAAAAAATCTAATATCAAACTACAACTATTCATAATATTATCTAACACTGGTACTTGATGGTTTTTGCTGCTTTGCTACAGACACTTGGGACACAAAGTAATTATTTGTTAAATAAATACTGCTCCTCACAGGCTCATGCTATACTGTTGTGTGTCTTTTAAATCTTAATGTGTTACAGTGATCATACATAAGGACATTTTAAGGACGTTCAGGGGTTATGGGACATATGGAGCCATCCTCTGGTTATTATCATCAAACAAAGAAGTTAAATGAGCTGGGGGGGTGGGGGGGGCGGTTGTTGGTGCCATTTTGGAGTGTTTGTCTCATAGTGATTATTATAAAGATCTGTGTCCCTATAGTGTTGGAAAAAGCATTTTATCTTAGCAGCATTGGTAGCTTTCTAAATGCTATAACTCCTTCTTCATCCCTCCATCATTACACTTTTTTCTCCTGTTTTTTTTAAGTTGTCACACACAAAAACTGCTTTGTAAAACCTACACAGAATATCCTGAGATCAAACAGTATTGTGAAGTTTAAAATATAATCTATCCACCAGTTAAACCTTCATGACACTGAGGACAACAGAATTGTACTTGTATGCCTCTGTAAATGCCCGTATAACTTACTTCATATTGATCTGATGTGCCTGTGGGTCGTTCCTTCATAAAGAGCAAAACAGATTTATCTTTTAATGTTAAGAACTTCAAGAAATCCCTATTAAAAACAATATGTACCAGGTTTATCCATGCATGTGTTATAGTTTCACACTCTCCACTCATGTCAATACTAACATGTTCAAACTGCTGAGGCCCCTGTTCATAGCAATGTGGGACATGTATAGGTTACTGCATGTAAGGAGGGACAATGACAATGATAAACTATGCTTATTATAATAACAAATCCAATTGTAATAACTGCATCTTGAATATTTTGAACAATGAAACCACTCTTGTTGCAAGGGACCTGCGGGTTAAGGAATATGTTTTGCTTGTACATTTGGTCCATACTAAATGTAAAACAATCATCAAAACATGTTAGCCAGAGAAATTGTTGTTCGGTGCCTTGCTCAAGGGCACCACGGCAGGGCAGGAGGTGAACTGGGACCTCTCCAGGTAGCAGTCCACACTCCATATGGTCGGGGACTTGAACCAGCGACCCTACGGCTCACAGTCCAAGCCCCTACTTACTGAGCCACTGCCGGACATGTGACTGGTATTGTAATCATTATTGGCTATACTATTGTATATGACTACAATATTCTGTGAAAACATGAAATGTGAAATGATGGGATGGAAAAGCAGTGACAGCATGGAAACAGACCTTTTTTAAAATGAACATGAAATGTAGCAACACCACCCCCCTGGCCCATAGTGTAATATGAAGGTAATACAGTGTTATGTTCGGATGGGATTTTAAAACATGTTGCATCACTGTGATGAAGTACCTTATATTCTAAATATGCCAAAGACACATCGTTAAAACCCTTGCTTAGTGGGAGCAACATTAACGATAACCTTAAATGGATAAACACAACTTCGTTTTTTTATGTAAAGTAACATAAGTTTGAGTAAACAGTTTGGAGTCTTATATGTTTTACTATCCTCAGTGTTATCATTCAACATGTGTAGTAACTGTACTCATGTTCTTATTATGTTAACCTGATGTTGATATGGTGAGCTGCAGCTGAGTGGACGACATGTGGAAGTTTACATCAGGAGGGAAACCTTTGTCCACGAGCTGGCTTAAAGCCTATTGGTTCGGTGTTGTCATGGAGACAACGGGCCGAGGGGAGGTTCAACTGGAATAAAGGCCAGCGAGTGTTTATGATGGCTCACAGCGAGATGTTCCACTGTGTCCCGCAGTGACCGCGGATGAGGAGTGGATGTGCGCGCGGCCCCTGAGGATGGAGGTGGAGGTGGAGAGCTGCTGGCTGCTGCTGCTCTGCTGCATGGCGCTCCACAGCGAGGCCATCGAGACGGGTAAGCCTGGAGACCCTCACGTCTGATCGTGTTTAAGTGACGCACTTCTCATGGGCACGATGACTTGAGCTCCGTGCGTAACGACCTGATGGCGCTCAGCGTGGAGAAGAGCTGTTGTTATAGTAGCCTACTTGTATAATAATAGTGGCTGTAGTGAAAGTTTGCGTGCTTCTGTTTCTTTAGCAAAAGTTTAAAAAAGGGAAAAGTTAGTGAATGTTGTTACATTTGAAAATGTAGATATTCCTATATAGCCCACTGAAATATTATAGCACCCACCCACATAGTATATGCTCGTAAACGTAAGCTATACATCAAATGCGTGTTCACAGATAAGGTTAAGGTTCGTTTATTTATATAGCACATTTAAGACACAAAGGCAATTTAAAGTGCTTTACATAGGCAATAACACATAACAATTAAAAAATCAAATGAATTGAACAAAAAGACAATTCATAAAAGAGACAGAAATGAGTGAAAAAGAGACATTGTTAATACCATAATGCTGTAAGGAATGTTGAAGTGCAATGTTAAAAAATAGTTAAAAGACCTCTGGAGAGTTTTCAGCCTTGATTTAGAAGAACCAGGGTTGGGCGGACCCCAGATTCTAAGGAGGTTTGTTCCAGATCTGCGGAGCATAACAACTAAACTAATGCCGTTTCATGCCATACATCCTACTACACTTCTTTTTCTGATGACGATGTACTCATGACAGGTGAGTTCTGACCTCTTTGCAATCCGAGTCACATTATTGTTTTGGTATAGTTCAGTTTAAATGCAGATTTAGAAGTTTTCCCAGCAACAGAACTCCAACAACAATAGACTCCTGAAACGTTTCTGATTAGTGGTACAAAAGCTGAAACATGCAGGACCACTAGTAAGGTCCTTATACTAACCATGTTTTTATTCATTTGTTGGATTTCAAAAAATCAATCCTCATTATATTATATATATTATGTCATTATATTATGTTACTCTGGCTAGGACGAAAGGATGTTGAAGTTATAAGTGATATGATTTATGAGTAAGTTGTACACCAATAGAGATAATAGACATTTGTCATCCATCACAGAATTTCAGTTGTGTTTATAGAGGTAGTTCACACACAGACAATAATGCAAATCAGTGAGCAGTGTTATGTTCAGATGGGATTTTAAACATGTTGCATCACTGTGATGAAGTCTCTTATTTTCTAAATATGCCAAAGACAAATCGGTAAAGCCCTTTCTTAGCGGAAGCGTCATTAAGAATAGGTGCCAGGTGTCACAGATTAACAGAGAACGCCACAGAGATCATGGCACAAATATTACTGTCTTTTCCCCTGACAATATTGATATAAAATTGCATATGATATGATAACAGATTTGTTTTCAGACCAGTTTATCTTGTTGTCCCTGTACAGTCTATAAACTAAGCTTGGAGTACAAAAGGACTAAATGAGTTTCAGTGTAAAGGGACATAATGGAATCTATGTTGAGTTGAGTTAGAATAGCACATGGATGGACAGTGAGCTGCTGCCCTTCTCCTCACAATGCAGGGCTCAGGCACATTTCTCACTGCGGCGTGTCACCCAGACCCTGACCCTAACCCGCCTCTGATCCGCTCCCTGGAATGGACTCCGTTTACAATGATTTTAAACAGGTTGAAATTTCAGCCTGCAAAAATTGTTACTGGGGACTCGGTGTCCTCTGCCGTGCACACTGTTTCTTCAGAGGTTGTATTTACTTGTGCGGTGCAGAGGGGATTAGCTGTTTCCCACCAACAGGGGCTCCAGGGCTCCGGGACATTCCTGGAGGTCAGTGCAGGAGGATCTAGCTGTCTCCCAGGGAAACGGAGCCAATAAACTCCAGGGGTGGTCGTAAATGTTCCCATTATTTGGCCTGCGGCCCAGATGCAGGGGGCGGAGGGTGGCTGGGCGGGTGGGGGCTGCTGGACCTGCCCCCCCCATCTGTCCTGGTCCTGCCTGTGGATGAGCAGTGAGCTGCTTCAAAACCATCAGCAGGTCTACACTGAAGTGTGTGAGTCTGTACATCAATCAGTGTGTGGAAGACCTAAATTGTAGTTGAGTATAGCACCTGAGAAGATCTACTCAGCTATCTTACACCACGGATGGGCAGTAAAATCAGAGGGATTGATTACTGGAGGCCAAACCTGTTTTAATGTTCTTTTAGTCATACCATTCATTTGACGCAGACTTGAAAAAAACGTTAACATGTATCATCCATAGACTGATCATATCATATTATTCTAATATGAGAATTATAATAATAAGAGACACATTCTATGGTTAGGGCTAGTAGTTAGGGCTAGTACTATATATTTCAGTGTCATCTTGAAACATCAAACACTGTTTTTGTTGTCATTTCAAAATTGTCTTATTACAGGAAAACTGTTTTTTTTACATTGCCAATAATTAGAATTCAAAGACAGTACCCTTTGTGATCAGAAGATGTTTTGTTGATAACTTTTAAAGAGAGTCAGATTATTTCTTACAGGGTGCTCCATGTAAGAGCTTGTGTCTCCGGACTGTGTCTCATGGGTTTTTCTCTCGTCAGTGAACGTGGTGGACTTCTGCGGTCAGAACATCCGCGGTGACGGCATGATCGTCAACTCGCACCAGGAGTCCAAGAAGTACTACTTTGTTACCATGGGGACGGACTGCCACCTCACCATGCAGGCCAGCTCGCCCAAAGACAAGGTCCAGTTCCACTTCCGCTTCTTCCTAGTCTACAGTTTGCTACGAGTGGCCCCCCTGAGCCCAGCCCCTCTCTTTCCAGAGTCCCCTCGTGGCTCCGCCCCTTTCAACCCCAGACTGGAGCCCACCTCCGGGGAGAGTCTGGGGGACCCGTGTCATGCGGGCTCATACGTTCAGTTCTACGATGGACGTGATAGGAGGTCGCCTCCTCTCGGGCCCCCTCTCTGTGGAAAGAGCCCCCCCCGGCCGGTGCTCTCCACAGGAAACTACCTGACCCTGAGGCTGGTGACCCGCGGGACTCAGCCCAGAGTGGACTTCGTGGGGGACTTCACCTCCTTCAGACTGGGTAACAGAGACACATGTGTCCATGTATTCTACAGATGCTGTCTTTACTTAGCATCAGTATTGTTGATGTGTTTTCCTGCACACATGTCCCCTACTGAGTCCATCTCGTCACACTAAGATCCTTCTTGTTTGTTTGAAAATGGAAAGAACTCATTTCTGTCTTCCTAAAAAACAGTTTGACTTTAGTTCAGCAGAGATAGAAGAAGTACTCAGACCTTGTACTTGACTAAAAACATTTTACTCAAGTAAAAGTAGAAAAGTATTAGCATCGAAATATAGTTAAAGTAGCAAAAGTAATAGTAGTCTTTGTGCAGATTGGTCCATTTCAGAATAATATATCCGATATGTTTTATAATGATTGATCATTAAAGTGTTCTCAAAGCTGGTAAAGGTGCAGCTAGTTGGAATGACTTTGTATACTGCAGGGTAGCTTGTGGATTTACTCCAGAGGTGGAACTTAAGTCTGATACACCACTGAAACTCAGTACGCCATGAAAACATACTTGGAGGTTCTTTATCTGGGCGAACCTTCCCCCAGAGCATGTTAACATTAACATTAATGCTGCCTGATAGTACAGCTGTATGTTCACAGTAGCATTTAGTACACAAAACACACCTGCACTGGACTAGTGACAAACCTTCTAGTGCTTGAAGCTCTTAAATATGTATAGACTATTGGTAAATAGCTACCGTGGATGTAAACAAATGCTGGTGGTAAAGCATTTATCATGTTTGTTAGCCCTCAAGAACCACAGTTTTTGTTTACCTATAAGCAGCCATAATTCATTTTCCTTTAAATTGAAATCTAAGAGACTCTTTAAACTTTGATTGCAGCACTAACGTTTTTAAGCTAACAGGGATCCTTCCTCTTTTGTCCAGGTTTTAACCAATCAGAGTGCAGCAATGAGCCCTATTTCACCTGCAGAAATGGGAAGTGTATCCCTCTCAGTCTGGTGTGTGAGGAAAAAGGCATTGACAACTGTGGGGATGGAAGTGACCTGGAGGAGAACCTGACTACGGGCTGCAAAGGTCAGTGGAATGATGATATGACATTTGTGATGCTGATATTTATAAATAAAAAAAATACTCCTTGATTTTCTTATATTTCCACGCTGAAAATATAATGAATGCTTCAGAACTAAGGTTTGAAAACGAGTTTTAGGGGTGTTGTTACAGTTCCACAACATTTAAATTTTGACCCAAATCTGTCCGTCATCAGCAGGTCAGCTTTTACCTCGTGAACCTCCACCGCCAATAGCCACCCCCCCCCACCGTTTGTGAAGCCCCCTACAGCGCCGGTTCCTACACGCATCAACTGTGGAGTGCCTGACAGCTCTCCCAGCCATGAGTCTGTAACAGGTGAGTAACTATTGTCATATTGTTATTCATTCCACTAGTAGAACCCCTGTGTGATCCGAGGTGGGAGAAGTACTCAGATCTTGTACTAAAGTAAAAGTACAAGTAGCAGAGTGTAGGAATACTCTGTTACAGTAAATGTCCTGCAATGAAAATGTTACTCAAGTAAAAGTAAAAAAGTATTGGCATCAAAATATATTTAAAGTACCATAAGTATTGTGTAGATTGGTCCATTTCAGAATAATATATATGATATGTTTTATAATGATTGATCATTAAAGTGTTCTCAAAGCTGGTAAAGGTGCAGCTAGTTTGAATGACTTTGTATACTGCAGGGTAGCTTGTGAATTTACTCCAGGTGGAACTAAAGTCTGATTTAACACTTGATTATATTTCACATCATTCATCCACATCTGTAAAGTAACTAAAGATATTAAATACATGTAGTGGAGTAAAATTACAATATTTACTTCTGAATTGTAATGGAGTAGAAGTACTAAGTAGCATAAAATGGAAATACTCAAGTAAAGTACAAGTACCTCAAAATTGTACTTAAGTACAGTAAATGTACTTAGTTACTTTACACCACTGTATGTGATGCACTATGCTCATGTCCGGCAGTTTGTGGGTTGGTAAACAAATGAACTAAGTGTCCATTAGGATGCAAAGTGTCCTGATGGCTGGGGATAAAAACTAATGGAGGTGACCATTGAGTTGTTAATTTCCTGTGAAGCCTTGTAAACCAATAAACAGTGATGGATTCTCTGAGCAGAGAGCAGTGCTCCGTCTCTGTCCCAGCAGCAGAGGTGCAAACAGCCCAGGCCAGCCCGCCAGCTTCTGATTACTTTAGGGCCCGGCCAAGTCTGGCCTAAGAAAACCGCTTTTATTTCGTTCTGATTGTGCAGTTGAGTTTTGGAGAAAGGGATTCACATTTGCCTGCTTTGTAAACTGCCAGCTGTTTATTAGCTGAGATGCATGTCCGTGCACTCAGCCCACAGTGAGGCTGGATGATTGAGGTTGAATTTCTTTTATTTTATAATTACTGAAAATGAATTACATGTAAACAGTCAGAGGTCTCCATGCATATGAACATGTATTGTTTATTTACTGCTCTGTAGGCAGTGGTGTAAAGTAACTAAGTAAATTTACTCAAGTTATTTACAGTACCATTTCGAGGTACTTGTACTTCTACCCCACTATAAATATTGTACTTTTAATCCACTACATGTATTTAATACCTTTAGTTACTTCACAGATGTGGATTAATGATGTGAAATAGAATCAAGTGTTAAATCAGACTTTAGTTCCACCTGGAGTAAATTCACAAGCTACCCTGCAGTATACAAAGTCATTCAAACTAGCTGCACCTTTACCAGCTTTGAGAACACTTTAATGATCAATCATTATAAAACATATCAGATATATTATTCTGGGTAACACTTTATATTAAGGTACACAAATTAAGCATCAACTAGTTGTTAATTAACATGCATATTAGCAGTATATTGGCTCTTTATTGCCCCCCCTCCCAATTATTATTGCTATTATTATTATTATTGTTGTTGTTGCTATAATGCAGGGGTATTCAATTGCATTTCAAAGAGGTCCAGTAAGAGAAAATGTCATTAAATGCTCTGTTTTCGCTGTCTACCTTTCTCTTTTTTGAGCACGCCATTTGAAATGACTGACTGCTGTTTCTCTCTTCTTGTCTCGTCTCTCTTTGTGTGTGTTTGAATAACGCACCGATTTGATTGGCTGAGTAGCGTCACCTCCTTAAAACATTAAACAATAACTTTTTTAAACCATTTTATCTTTATGTTTTAAACATTTTTAACATTTTCAACATCGTGGATAAATCCTTATATGCTCCCGGCAACACACTGAACGTCAACTTTGCCTCCTTATTACACTCACCCCTACTTTAGTGGGAACAATGGGTCTGCGTCTTTGATGCGCACAGGCGGATGATGCGGGGATCAGAGTCCTGCATCGGGTCGGGTACCCGCAGGTGTTGCATAATAAATATATTTAAACAATAATAATTTAATTTAATGTTTAAAGATTCCTCAGACCTCTCCCCCGCGGGACCGCGCATAATCCTAACCTCTGCACCGCATCAAACTGCTGCTAAGCGCGCCACATTCAAAATGGCTGAGGTGAAGCTCTCTAGCGGAGAATACAGCATTATCAATAACTCTTCCTCAAGAGCGAAATCCAACGTCTGGGAGGCTTTTGGTGACATCCTAGATGGAGAAAATAACCAACATCCCACGCTTTTTGGGCCAAATACGCAACTGCGTGTGTTAATAATTGCATGTTTTCACTGCTCCTAGGATATGCGGGTTCGGGTCGGTTTGCGGATCTTGTGCCAACGGGTCGGGTCGGTTTGCGGAACTAATTGGCAATATGTGCGGTGGCGGCGCGGGTTCGGTATTGCACGTCGCGGGTACGGGGCGGGAGCGGGTCTTGAAAATAAGACCCGTGCAGGACTCTGGCGGGGATGCAATGTAGACAGGAATAAACGCAGATCATCCTCTGGCTGCAGCCTTGACCGGTACTTGCTTTTGATCAAAGTCAATGTGGAAAACCCGCACTAACACAGGTGGAGGTGAAGGGAATGAGCACTTTTACAGCCTTTTTGGCGAGTTGGGGGAACTCGGTCTCCACAGACAGCCAAAAGTGTGGAAGTGACACTTTACTCGTCTTTTTCTCGACATTTTTTTCTCACGCTGCGCCTCCCCTGAAGCTCTCTGGCGCCCCACCAGGGAGGCACGCCTCACACTTTGAAAACCGCTGTAATAGGCCATTAGTTGAGAGTTTTTACTCAATAACCCTCTAATTAGTGCTTATTTATTGCAAGTAAGGAAGTTGTTGTACATGAGTTTTGGTCTTAATATGCTCTGCTCAATATGGGCCTAATAAGGCAGCAGTACCACAAGAATAGTAATTCTCCCATAATAACACTTAACAAATATGATCTATTCTTATGTAACAAGACATGAAACTATAATATGTTTTGGGGTATTGACAGTTCAGCTACCAAGGTGATATTGACCTGTATGTTTCATATTTGCACATTTATATTTTTGTAAAATTTGTACTGAAGGTTAGACGGGAAACCGGGTACAGGAAGTAGGAGAAAGTGAACTGAATAGCATGGCAGTAGACTACTACTAATTTTCCCTATGCAACCTGAAGAGTAAAAGGGTCAAGTCCGTCAGAAAGCAATGCCTGTAAGTGTAAGTGTAAGCCTTACACTTACACTGTAAGGATTAGTAACATGTATTGTGTTTATGTGATGACATTTGGAGATGTTTAAACACAATGAGAAAATGCGTTAGCATTCGCATACACGGTAGCATTAGCATACATGCTAGCATTAGCCATACTAGCCTGTATACATGCTTATTGCACTAGCATTAGCTATATTTACCTTGTTTACACTTAGCGGTCCTATGTGTTAATCTGTGTATGTTACACTTGCATGTGGGAGATCATTAAGTGCCTTGTAACTTCTTTTTTTATAGTTTCACTCCGTTTGAATGTCAGTGGACTGCAAATAAGTCAATAAAGGAGCATGGCTGCTCATTCCCTGGCTCTCAAAAGAGTTTGGCTGGCTGTTTAATCTATGTTCACACTGAGACAGGACAACACATAGAGAGAACAGTACACCTATTGTATAAGTACATACAAGCAGGTCACACAGTATGATCACAAATACATAAACTCTGTTAAAAATCTGTTTTTATTAAAAGTACAGGCTGCATATGTGTTCTCAGCCTTTGAGAAACTTGACATGTTTTGGTACATGTGTCTGAACCTCTCTTTAGTGGTTCATTAATAAAACAGATATTTCAACGTGTGCCTACTTTGTTCACGTACTGTTGAGGTTCATTTCAGTAGTTGTGTGCCATAATGTATTTACAACGTTTGAAGAGGAGGCAACTTTAGAATAGGGAACCTGTTCAGGTCAATTAGAGTCAAACTACTAGCTGATTGGTTATGAACAAGACTTCACTTTAAAATAGGGAACATATTCTTAGATATAAATACCACATTTTGAGTTATTTAGACACAATTAACACTTATAGTTTCATGTCTTGTTACATAAGAAGAGATCATATTTGTTAAGTGTTATTATGGGAGAATTACTATTCTTGTGGTACTACTGCCTTATTAGGCCCATATTGAGCAGAGCATATTAAGACCAAAACTCATGTACAACAACTTCCTTACTTGCAATAAATAAGCACTAATTAGAGGGTTATTGAGGGAAAACTCTCAACTATGGCCTATTACTTGTAGAATATGGTCATGTAGAATAAGGCATTAATAAGTGTTTTATAATGACTAATAAAGAGCCAATATACTGCTAATATGCATGTTAATTAACAACTAGTTGATGGTTAATTTGTGTACCTTAATATAAAGTGTTACCCAATATTGAGTATAATATGTTCATTATATTATGTGTTGCATCCCCTCTGTAGATATAAGTATTTTAAATATGTATTATTATAACATTATCGTCATTGTGAGTATCGTCACTTGTATTGTGACAGAAAAACAAAACAAAACAACTATGACAGTTGCATGACTTCACGTCACCACCGCTGAGCTAAGGGCGGCTAATGTTCAGCGTGATGACGTCGTACTTATTTCTTATAGGCAACCGTGTTTTTTAGACATTTACTAGCGGCCTTTACTGACCAATTTAATGTCGTATAACAAAACGTGAAAGTCTTGCAAGCTGTGTGAACCACAGAACTTATTTTGGGCATCAAACCAATAGTAAAAAACTGTTGGGGAGGCCGGTGGGAGGGGGGGACTTCATATTATAGTGGCCCTTTTCAGTATCGAATGTTGAGTCCTGCCTCAGTACCCTAACATTATCAGTCGTTTGGTAAAAAGTAAGATAAGTTATATTATTGTTTTCCCACCTGCATTAACAGGATTACGTAATCAATCATTAGATTACTGGTACATTTGTCTTAAATGGGGATTACTAGCAGGATCACAATGTTATAATGAGTATTATAATAAAGATACATATATTATTGGTAGACGAGGTAGAGTTGGTGGAAGCCTGATTTATTAAACAAAAATACTGTATTTGCTTTTAATGAATGTGTTAAACTAAAACACAATTTGTAATATACTATTCTGTAAGCTTAGCGTAAAATAGAGTTTACATTTTTGATCCTAAATATCTTGGTTTCTTCTTTTCTAAGGTCACATTGTTCTGCTGGCATACATAATACACAAAAAACACCTTATTGATATTTATTTTCTCTTTATTTATTTGCATTGCATTTGATATTTAGGGTTATCCGAAAGTAACGGAAATCAGGTTAAATTATTGTGATACTCAGATTACGTTACTGATTTTCGTAAATTAGTAGTAATTGTAACAAAATACATTTTTAAAGTAACTCTCCGAACCCTGCATTGAACTCAAATAAAATATGGCGGCCGTTATAATAAAGATAATTGGATTTTTTGCTCTTGTCCCTAGACTCCCCCGCCTCCCTGCCCCTGTTGGTTCTTTACATTGTGCTGGGGGTGGTGGGGGGGGGCGTGGTGCTCTGCTGGTGCTGCTGGTCCCCCGGCTGGTTCCTGTGGCGCCTCAGCGTCTGCCGCTTCCTGCCCTGCTGCAACTCCGCCTGCGCCTCCTGCCAGCTCTGCGCCCGCAGCTGCACCCACAGCAAGGAGCACCGCCTGGCCAAGGTCACCCCACACACACCCGCCAACGGGACCCTGACGGGCACGGCCCCCACCAACAGTGCTGATGAGAATGTTACAGCAGCTGTTTAAAGCAGGAGGATCAGGGTGCGCTCACTGAGACATGGGGACAGCATGCTGAAACTGAGCTGAGATCAGTGAACACGAACAGTTACTGCATCAGGCGGTGCAGCATGACCAACCGTCTGTAAGGGTGGGGGGTCGGACTGACAGTGCAGAGCTGAACTGTGCTTTGTGTGCTTTGAATGTGATGATGACTGCTGTTATGTTTCTGTGAGAAGGTAAAGCAGGGTACAGTGTGACTGTGGATCCTGTAGATCTGGATCGATAGAATTAAGGGTTCTTAGAATGACTTACAGTCCGTTTGGCTTTTTCTTACATATTATGATGAAAGCACATTCTGTTTAAGAGAATGCTTAAGAAGTTACACTGAAAAAACGGAAACATTTACTTTACTTAAATGTATTATGTAAAGACATTTCAAATAACCAAATTAGGTTAGCTGAATTTAATATTTGTTATTTAAACTTAATATTATTGCTTTCAACTAACCTAATAGTTATGTGAAATCTTTTGAAATAAGACATTTAATTAAAGTCAACGTTTCAGTTTTTTCAGTGAAGAGAAATGCAGCCTTAATGGTTGTCCAGTTTTCAGAGGAGGCAAAGAAGAGTGTTATGTTATTATTAGTGTTATTAGTCATATGTTTCTTTGTATATAAATGTGTTTTTCTGCTCTGCATTAGAGGTAATAGTTTAGCTATGCAGTGAAAGTACACTTCGAGTCCACAGCTTTGACCAAAAGGACACCATGGACACATGCTGAGGAGACGCAGACCTCCAGTTTCCCACCTGCAGACAACAGCTGTTCTCCCTGGGAGGAATTCCTTCAGACAGTATAAGCCAACAAGCCCAAAGTCAACCAGTGTAAAGCAGTCAGAAATGTGTCGGAAAAAAACCCTTTGTGGTATTTAAGTGTGAACTTCTAACAAGGTATTGTGTGTACAAAATAAACGTATAGCAACGCACAACATGCTAGTCAGCCTACCTAAATCAATGTGTCAAAAATAATTAAGTACATAGATTAGTAGTTGTGGTTTCTTTGGGGAAAGCTGAAATAAACATACATACGTACTGGTAGCTGGAAACGGCTGATCTGATCGACAGCACAGACACAGTAACCATGGCAGCAAGAACAGGCCCTGAGAAACAGATCCACAAAGACCGGGGTCTACCATACCAAGCAGGCCCAGGATTGGTAAAGAGGCCCCTGAGACAGTCCAGCTCATAACAGCAGGGTGTACAGCAAACATGGAGCGCCATAACCAAGAGGCCGGCACATCTGGAACATCTGTGCAGAGTATGGGCTGGACAAGCACAAAATGGTCCAAAGGTGGCTGAGAACGACAAAGGTAAGATTCTACGGGACTCCAGATCCAGACTGACAGAAGGGTGATGGCTGACCAACCTGACATTGTTGTGCTGGACAAACAGCAGAAGAAGGCTGATAGACAGCAATCCAGAGCAACAGCATCCCCAGGAAGAAGGACCACCAGAAGCTTGGGAAGTGACTGGGGCTCAGAGATGTGCTGCAGAAGCAGTGGTGATGGGAGCACTGGGGGCAGTAACCCCCAAACTGGGACAGTGGCTCTAGCAAATCCAGGAAAAAGAAACAACATGCACAAATTCCTGTATTACTAATGACATTCCCATCAGCCTCAGTTGTGCTTTGTGTTTACGTCAAACAGTAGCTTGCTAACATAAAAGTATTGCTCATCACTAAAAAACTAGTTAGGATTTAGGAGAAAGTGTTCTATTATACTCTCAAGACCCTGTTTTATCATTTACCATTGTCAAATTCCACCCGACACACAACAATATGGGAACACATCAGCCCGATATTAAACGTTCCAGAGTAATGGGAGATGTGAGGGGCTACCTGTGCCCCCGTGTCCACCAGGCTAACTTCTTTGTGGCATCCTCTAGATGGAGTAGCTCCCTAAACTTTGGTCCCTCGGCCCCCCTGTGTGTTTTGTACTACATTATACACGTCTTTTTGGGGTGTTTGACCTGAGTTCCTGGTGAGGCATAATCTGCTTAATCAAACAATGGGCTTCTGACCTCCAGGTTGCCAGGCTGCAGCACATTGAAGAATGCAGACTTCTTTTTCTGACTCACTTTCTGCTGAGAGTTTACAGGAATACACACGCATCAGCAAACAGCAGACACACACACACAAAGTATTAATCCACTCTACTCACACACACTTTGATCTGCACCCTGTGGAGAGGCAGCTTTTGCCAACAAGTATTTTCTCATAGTTTACTGTAATCTTTTTTAAAGCATTTTACAATTCCCTCAAAACATTTGATTGATAAACCCCACGGGTACTGGCTGAAAAGCCTGTAAAGTGAAAATGATCAGTCGGTGTGATGAACCCAAAATGAATTACCAACCAACCTTGTAAGTCCTCTCTTCAGGTTTAAACGTATTTCAGCTCTTTTGGTTTCCCAGAGACTGAGTTCAGTGAAAAGCTGTTACCTGGATGTGTGAATAGACAAATGTTACTAACAAGTTCACATAACAACTTTACACATTGATAATATGTTAGCATTCTGTTTTGTAGGGTTTTATTTTTTCGTCATATGGCCACAAAAGTCATTAATGCACTTTTAAAAGGTGTTCATTGTATTTTCGAATAAATGTGAAATAAAGAATTCTTTTTTTTGACCTGGCATTTTACTCAGTGTCAGTCCTTGTTGTGTACAAACTAATGTTTTAATAAATGCTTCCAAATAAACTTTACGACACGATGTGTGTCACAGTTTCTCCTGTTCCGTCAATGAGACTAAATGATAATAAAGTTTTGTGAGTTTGGACGAACCTTGTCCACACATTAATGTGTCATGATGTTGGTCCCACTTGCAGCCCCCCCCCCCCCCCCCCTCCCCCTCATCTGTAGCACCATGGTCTGTTGTTCCTCACAGGTGGCAGGGTACACACCAATGGGGGGGGGGGTTGCTTGGCAAAGAGTGATTGTCTTCACACTGTGCTTGGGTGTCCTCTGGCAACTTTTCAAGTCCCCTCTCTGTTTCCATTAAAGACAGAAAAAAAACAACCCTTCTCTCACTTTGATTTCACTTTCTGTAATTGACCTTTTAACCCTGGGTTAAAGTGGTGCAGCCGCCGGGTTCATGTTGTGACACAAAGCAACCTTCTGCAAAGCCATTAATGTCCAAACAAGGTTTTTGATCAAACTCTGCGTATAAACTGCGTGCCCTGCTGGTCCTTTGCCAAAACGACTTAAACAAAGTTTAACCTTCATAGTCTCATTAGTCTATGTGACAAACCACAGGTATACAGCGGTAAAGAGAACCCTGAACTCAGACCACCATGAAGCCCCTCTGTAAGAGCTGATATGCTGCCAATCTGCCTTTGCCTGAAGGATAAAGCATTACATTTAACCCATAAATGTTTCTTTATCCGGGGGGGTAGCCTTTCAAATGGCTGTATCAGCCATTTGAAAGGCTGTGTCCATCTGTAAAATGGATGTAATAACAGTGTAATTACGGTGTCTTATGAGTGTAATAACAGTGTAATTACGGTGTCTTATGGGTGTAATAACAGTGTAATTACGGTGTCTTATGGGTGTAATAACAGTGTAATTACGGTGTCTTATGAGTGTAATAACAGTGTAATTATGGTGTTTTATGAGTGTAATAACAGTGTTATATGCGTGTAATGTAGAAAATAGCAATCAATTAAATGTCCTAAATATTTATATGTGATTGCCCATTTAAGGGTTAAAGAGAATTAAAAGTTTTAATAAAAATAATTTAATTTTTTTATCAGTTGAAGTTCATGGCTTCACATTATTCACCTTTTACATTACAGCCTATCAGTGCTTAGATGTTGCAGATTCACACACGATGTCACTTCAGCCCTGACCATCATTCAAACTATTCTCAGCGCAATCATGTTGACCCAGGGTTCAATTGGCCTCCCACTCATGTGTGTGCATGTGTCCGGCACCATTGTACCATTGTTGCTGTGCCATCTCAGTGAGCCATGCCGCTGTGTGCTGGGGACGGCTCCTGGGAGCCCATAAAACGATAGGTTACGTATTGTAATGTTGACATGTTCTTTCTTAAGTGTTTACTGCTAGAACAGTGCCATTATATGTATTATATATAACAAATTTACTCTAAGTGCCTCCTGCAGACATCCTGCTGAATACACAGACACACAGCTGCGAGAGGGGATTCAGCTAGACCAGGGGTTCCCAAAGTGGGTCGCAAGATGATTTCAGAATCCTCTTGATGTGACCCCTGAGGTGTTTTTTTTTATTTAAAAGAAAATTGTTTATTATTATTATTTGTATTATTATTATTATTAATAATAACGTGTGCATAGACAATTTTTATTATGTAAGTCTGTTTAAAGGTGGGGTAGGTAAGTTTGAGAAACCGGCTCGAGATACACTTCTTGTTATATTCCATGGAATGCTCTTAACATCCCGATAGCAATGAATATCTTAAGTGCTTTGACAAAAAATCCATAAAACATGTCATCTGTGGAAGCCGTAGTGCTGTAAAAAGCACGACCAATCATTTTAGCCGGCCCGGCTAAAATAACTGGATGGCCTACCTGCTTGTCAGCCTTCCATCTGTGCACAAACTTATCTCGTGCCCTCATTGGTCATGTGCGCGTTCGTGTGTGTTGGAGGAGGGGCTCTGTAAGGAAGTGGCAGATTTTTTCCGGTTGTGTATTTTCAAATTCTAGCGCACTCGAGCTGGTTTCTCCAAAATTACCAACCCCACCTTTAAGAGGTAAGGGGGACAAATAAAGGAATTTTGATTCTGACAGCTTTACGACAGTATCATTTGCAGCTCAAAGGTCACTTTACAGCACCACAGTAAATATCACAGACGTAAAACACACATCAACTACGCACTAGTATATTTCTTCCAGGGTTTCCCCCAGGGTTCGAGTTATAAACTGAGCTCTATGGGGGTCTTTACAACTAACGCGTGCGCACGCGCGCACGCACGCACGCACGCACACACACAGACACTCAAACACACACACAGCAGCAGCAGCCCTCTACTTGCTAAAAACTTAAATATGAAAAGGTTCAACTACGCACACACACATCATCTCGGCTCGCGCAGCACGCTCACAGGCATAGATTGCGCAATCATGTATTGCGCACCTTGGAGGTGCAGTGCAGGCATATTGTCATTCAAGAGATGCGTAGTTATTTTGGAAAACATGTTTTTATTTTAGCCTTTTTACCTCGTTAACGTAGATAATACTCATTACATTGACACATGCATTATTTGTGATTAAAATAATGGTTGTTGGTAATGTATTAGCGACCCCCACAGATGTATGATTTCACTGCGTCCGTGGGAGCTCAGACCCCTCCTTGTGGGAGCTCAGCTCCCATTGGCTCCCACATAACTCGAACCCTGTTTCCCCCACATAGACTTTACTTGGGCGGGCCGCCCAGGTATATTAACGGCCGCCCGAGTATATTTCGCGACCCATTTAGGTTTTTAATTTTTTGTTTTTTTAAAAATGTTTATCCGTCCACGACCATCTGCGATCGATTAACTTGTGGACAACGATCCCTCGCTCTACGCCTCCTGTACCCAGGCCCGGACTGGCCATCGGGAGGACCGGGGGGTTTCCCGATGGCCTGGCCTGTTAAGTGGCCTGCCTCACACAGGGTGACTGGCTGTCTACATGATGTGGGCCTGCCTCACACAGGGTGACTGGCTGTCTACATGATGTGGGCCTGCCTCACACAGGGTGACTGGCTGTCTACATGATGTGGCCTGCCGACATGGCCACTGTCATACAGATCATAAATCAAAGCCCTTGATTGGTCTCTGTGTCATTCAAGCTCGGGATAACCTCAGCTCAGGTGAGGTTAAGGACTCTCTGAGTGTTTAGATAGTTAACTTAGTCTAAGTTCTCAGTGGGTCTCGGTTTGGTCACCATTTATGTAAACACATATTTCCATTTGAGGGGGGAGTGATTAGTCAAATATGCATGAATAAAATTTAAAAAAGTGAACTAGGTGAAAAAAGGTAAGATACACTTTTAAAACTTGTTGAGAGCTAAAACTAGTCTTTGTTGCTGCCTCAAAGAGGAGCAGGGGGGAGAGGAGGGAGAGGAGCAGGGGGGAGAGGAGGGAGGGAGAGGAAGGAGAGGAGGGAGACAGGAGAGGCTGATTCAGGAGCCCAGACACACTCACAACTATAAATGAACCAAAAATAAATAAGTAAACAAGTTTCAGTGTTTTTTTATATTGGATATGGTATGTTATTGGTTATGGCCATGATTTTATGATTATTGAAATGTATACAGTTCTGTTTCATACAGGTGTTCCCATAGATCTAGTCTCTATTTTCCCCTCAAAATGCACCAGATTGATGCATTTCACTCCAAAATAAAAATAAAAATCTTACCGGGGGAGCATGCCCCCAGACCCCCCTAGAGGATTTGAGGTCCACCCCCAGGTTCCTAAATACATTTACCATTTTTTTAAAATAGTAACCCATGTCCATATGTTTATTTGTGGGTAGTAGATTTAAACTATAGGGCTATCACTACGGGCCCTGCCTGTACCTGTTCGCTCTGCCATCGCGTGAAGGGTCTGCTAACAAGCGACCAACAGAAAGGTTCATGTTAATGTTGTTGCACGTCACAAAGGCACCTCAACTTAATGAGGACATGCTGTTTTGCACCTCGCTGGAGCTAAAGTGCACAAGCGAGGACATTTTCACAAAACTTGACAACAAAATAAAAGAAGAGGGACTGTCTTGGGATGAGTGCATCAGTGTGTGTATGGTGCTGGAGCAATGCTGTGGCGCCCCACGTTAACTTTAAGCACTGTATTATCCACAGAGAAGCTCTAGCGAGTAAAACGCTCGACCCAGAGCTTAAAAGTGTTCTTGAGACGGCGATACAAATGGTCAACTACATCAAATCACGTCCACTCAATACCAGGCTGTTCGCCAGTCTCTGCAACGAACTGGGATCGGAGAATCAGGGCATGCTGTTCCACACAGAAGTCAGGTGGCTTTCAAGGGGAAATGTTCTCAGCCGCCTGTATGAACTGCGGGACGAGGTGAGCTTATTTCTGATGGAGCATGGGTCCCAGTGTGACGATCTGTGTCCTGCTTTGCTGTTGCTTTATAACCAGGGCTGCACATCACTGGTGCGCAGGTGCGCATGCGCACCCCCGCCAAAAAAGAGCACCGGATCATTTGGAAAAAGGCGCAGAGAGAGAGAGAGAGAGAGAGAGAGAGAGAGAGAGAGAGAGAGATATTTGCGAGTTGCATAAGAACTGGTAAGATAGCAGGGTTTCCCACAGACTTTACTTGGGCGGGCCGCCCAGGTATATTAACGGCCGCCAAAGTATAATTCGCGAGCAATTTAGGTTTAATTTTTTTATTCCATACGCGAGCACCACGGCATCTGCGGTCCCTCGCTCTACCCCTCGCTATCGCGTGAAGCAGGCACGTGCACACATAGACCTCAAAGTGGGCTTGAGCCCCTGCCCTTTTTCCTCCTCCAGAGAAAGTGCCCTTTTTATGGGGTGCATTTTATTTTATTTTTTATTTTTTAAATAAATGAATATGTATCTACTGTTTGCGCACACTTTCCGAAAATATATTGATTGAATAAAAAATAAAAATATCAGGTCGGGAGATTAGACTGTGAAGTTCCGCTGCTCTCTCTCTCCTCCCTCCCTCCCTCCACGTCTCGCGCACAGCGGTGCGGACATCGGCAGTCCCTTCAGACAGACAGGTAGCAGCACCTCCCACTTTACTGTCCCATGTTATGCCGGCTTTTCTTGGCTTATTTTGAAGGTGAATGGTGATGAACAAATCACTAAGCTGCAAATGTGTGAAAGACACACTCAGAAGCCAATGTACAGAAGAGAGGCTTTCTGATCTCCTCCTCCTCGCTATTGAGAAGGACATTCCTGTTATCCACAATGAAGTAATAAACAGGGACATGGCCCCCAGAAGGTTGCTGCTGTAAGGGAGGAAGGAGAGACAACAAGTGAAGACACGAAAACATATTTAACAACTTCCAAGTGCAAAGAAAGATACAAGATACAAAGAAAGTTAGTAACAAAATATTTAATTTCAGATTTCAAGACATTTTTAAATAATTTCAGTAAAGTTGCAGTATTTTTGCATGTTCTTAATAAATATTTTGCACCGTTTTTTCAGCATTTTTGATGTGTTTTGTCCAATTAAATTAAGTAAATGAGTAGGAGAGGAGAGCAGAATGCACTAAGTGTAATTGTTGTAACTAAACTTAGGCCTACTTGTAGTTTGGAGTAGTGTTGCACGGTGTACCGATACTTGAAAGGTACCGCGATACCCTGCCGTTAAAAATGTTACGATTCCTCCGTTTCATTAGTATCGGTACTTTAAGAATGACGGGGAAAAGTACTCCGGTGAGAAAGCGCAGTTTTAATAAGAGCCGTGTGTGTTCAGCGCTCTAGTTCCACTCCCTGCACTGCAGCCGTGCCTGCAGTCCCTCCCCTCTCAAGCACGCTCTAAGTGCCTCCCCTCTCTTGTGCACGGGCTAGCTGCCAGAGCATGTGAGAAAACGAGAAGCATGGCTGCAAGTGGGAGTGCAACTGCCGCTGCGCCTCGGCTTGTTGACAAAAAAGATGCCAGAAGCGAAATTTGGAAGTATTTTAGCTATATCTCTGACAGTGAGGGCAAGCCTACGGACACCACGAGGCCTGTCTGAGGAACACTTAGAAACACTTGTTTTCTTGGCCAAAAATCTTAACAAGGCAAAGGAACTGAATAAAAAATGAAAACCAGCCTGCCACCCTAGGACTAAGGTTTAGTCTGAGTAGGGACATAATCAAGCCAGTTATGCTGCTAAACAGCAGGGCTATCTTCTATTTTTTGTCGGAGACCTCATTGTGTTGAATGTCATTTCTGTTGTTTAATATACAAATCTATTTTGACAAAAAAGTTGTTTGAGATGATGCTTAATTTGATTTAATACGAATTCTTGACTTGGTATCGGTATCGAAACCAAAATGTTGGTATCGTGACAACACTAGTTTGGAGTGTAGGTTGGTTTGCGTATTTATGTAGAGAACAGCCTTTTCAGTTTTGTGTGAAGATTTTTGTTGATTTTGAAGTGTTATTTATTTTAATATCACAAAAACAATTCAAAGGACTTAATGTTGTGCTGAAATAAACTAATTATTATAGCAATTATAACTAGTAGCATAGAAAACATGCCCATTGTGGCATAGATTCCTTTGTTGTCGTCTGCTCTTGTGCATTGTGAATACTAAAGAAGACCATTGTCTCTGTGTTAACTGATTATTTTGTAGAATTATGTTGAGTATTAAACAATTGCGTGAGTGTGAGGGTATTAAAATAAATTGGTCGGTAAGCCAAAGATGTGCAACTATATTTAACTTTTAGTTTTACATTTTTTTTAATAAATGATTATGGGATGTGCCCTTTTTCTCACTTGAGCCCCTGCCCCCCAAAATGTCTGTGCATGTCCCTGGCGTGAAGGGTCTGCTTTATACGCTCCGCACAGTAACCCTGCTGCGAGGCTTCATGAGCGTGCTCACTAACATTGCGCACACTAGCACTGCGCAAGCGCGAGTTGCAAACGAGAATTACAAGGTGTGAAACACTTTAACAAAGCTTGAGACAAATTCACATTTTATGGAACAAAATTACATTAGCAAAACTGTAATGGCAATTTTAACTGTTCCAATGTTCTATATCCTTTGCCATTATTTCACAGGAGGGTTTCGAGTGATCCTGACTGTTGTAGTGGCACCCTCAGGCGGCCGTCAAGAGGGCCAGCCCTACTTCAGCGCGTTTGTTGATGAGAAGAAGAGGTCGTTGAAAGCAGCACAAAAGAAAACTACAAAATAAAAGGCTATGTTAAATCAACTAGTTTATTAGCAAAACAGACAGTCCAATTCTCACAGAGTACTCTGGACTCCTTTCTACCACCGTGGGATACAAGTTATCCTGACAGTCAGTCAGAAGGGAGTGCTCCAGTTTTCAAATGTTACAGTGTTTATACTTCCTGGACGACCCCCAAGCAGTGAGTCAGCTGATGTTGATTTCATCTGGTCCATCCTCTCTCTTTACAGTGTGTGTGTGCAAGTATGAACTAAGAGCACCTCCTGTTCTGAGTGAAACAGTCTCTCAAGATAACATTTGATTAGGTCAGCTGAGACCCCCTTGCACCATATATTCAAAAACTCACACACTAAACAGAACAGCAGATAAAAGATAACACCTTATTGATTCACATGACTAACAGAGTGAGAGACAATGGTCCTTCTAATTAGGTCAGCTGTCTTCGAGTTTAGAGGAAGTCCAGAGAAGGCTTTAGGCTATAAGAACAGTCAACCTTTGTTAGTTAACTACTCCTAAAGATGTCATGGGATGATGATGTTTAAACATATACAAGTATAGCTTTCAGAGAGAAAAACATGTGACATTTGTGTGGTAGGCTACATGATAAAATGTGTGTGCGTTATATCAAGAATCCTAATGTTAATACATTTGATCTCATAATTCCCATAACAGATGTTTCACTATATGATGCACCTATCAGGTATAGTTGATCAATTATTATTTCGTTGTACAACAATCATACAGCCTACAGGCACTGCACTGAGCACACACACATTTCATCTAAACAGGTTTAAGGCATACACATTCATTTATGGAATCTTTAAATGAATATAGAAAATACGCTGGATTAAACTTTTCTGCTATAACACTATAGCTAAAACTGTGAACACAGGTACATTAATTCCCCCTTTGGATCTCTAATCAAGAGATCCACATCGTTTACCCAGAACCTTCAAACATGCTTTGTTCATAAAAACTTCTATACAGTGTCTGCCCTACGCCATTGTATAGAACTATCAGAAACTGAGATCTAGAATATTTGAAACCTTCATGGGGCCAGAACACAACTTTTCATGGCAGTGAAGGAACTATTAGAAGGGGTAACCTGAGTTCTAAAAAGCAGCATCTTGTGTGGTGAATCATCAGGGCCCTCCTCCCCCTCATAGGAATACGCCAACAAGGGCATCTGATAGGGAGGGGGAGTCGCGGCTTTCCCTTCAATGGTGGAACTGATGAGTCGAACACACAACGAGCGAATACAGGGCACACAACAGCACCCACATGTTACCACAATAGCCATGAATGTAGCAATAGAAATTAGAAAAGACATTATTAAACCTTTCCATTGACCAAACATGCTTGTCATCCATTCCTCCATAAAATTGTTGACCCCTGAGCTATGGAGCCGTGTGTTTCAGGGGGCGGGGTCCCGTAGACTCGTGTCCGCCTCCTCGCCGGCCGTAATCTCCTTTCCAAGATCGCCTGTTGTTACCTCTGTGTCTTTGTCCCTGTCATCTGTTGTATGGGTCGTTGCTTCTGCTGGGCTGTCGTCGTCAGATGTGTCGTTCTCTCGTCCTGCTGCAGCGATGTCAGTTCTGATGTCGTCTAACGTCCTTGCTGGAGGTTTTCCAACGGCGCACTGGTTCCAATGATACCACGTTTCCCCCTTTCCTTCGAGGCGAACTGCATGTGATGTCCTCTGAGTCACTCTGTGCGGGCCGGTGAACCTTGGGTTGAGCCACTTCGGACGGATGACCTTCAGCCAGATGAATTCTGCGGTGTTAGCCTCGTGCTTCTCCGGTCCCCCTTTGGCGTCGTCAACCTGGGTGGAGAAATCTGATACCAAGCCCTTAAGTTGCTGGTAGTATGGTTTGCTATCCATCTCTTCTACTTCTTTCCCTACTGCTAATGCTCCAGGTCCAGGAAACTGGTGACCATGTGTTAGCTCAAAAGGAGAGAAGCCTGTGCCTCTGTTTACAGAACTGCGAAGGGACAATAGGGCCAAAGGTAGTGCGTCTAACCAGTTCATGCCTGTGCCATCACAGGCCTTACTGAGCTTCTGTTTGATACTCTGATTCATTCTTTCTACCTTTCCCTGGGAGTAGAGGTGAGTCAGTTGGGAATCAGAGAGACATTTCCTATCATTCTGAAATTCCCTCCCCTTCCGACGTCATATTCTAGTTCTGATTCAGAAAATGCGTCTGTAGACAGCATCTGAAGGTTTGTCATGGGAGGGGAATTGGGTGAGGGGGGGGTAGAGGTGGAGGGAAGCATATAGGGAGGGGGTTGGGTCTTAAAGGGGTTGTATAGATCTGGATAGAGGAGGGGACTGCCCTCTGGGATGTCTGGGAGGGGCCCACCATACGGCTTCTCCTTCCTGACTGTCTCTATCACTTCTGCGGGAGGGGCTGGTGCAGGACTGGGTGGGGCTGCTATGGCGGGCAGATTTTTGGCGGGAGTTTTGCTCAGAGGGCAGGCTACTGCCACTCCATTCATAGCTAAGGCTGCGTTATGGCCTATTCTCCTTAGCTTGTCAAACTAGCTCCCTTTCTTTGTTAAGTTTAGAAGCCCTGATAAAACCTGCCTTCTGCTTGTTGAGAGTTTCTCATTTCTGAACCAACTTATTGCCTCGTCACCCTCTACTCTATTCTCTGCGATCATCCGATCGTGTAAGAAACGGAGATCCCTGCTCGCCTTCTTACGATCTCCGGACTTAAGTCCGCTAAGTATCAATCTCTCTGCTTGTCCCCACTGTTCCCTTAAACTACCCCGAACAGCGACTCCTAATTCTCTCTCTTCACGTTTAAATACTCTTTTCCATTTTGACTTTGTTCGTATCTGCTTCTCCTAAAGGTTTTAGTTTTTATAAAAAATACTAGGTACTTCTGCGTACTATAATTTACTAAATATTGCCGTTTTATTCCCACAGGTATACAGTCTGATAGTTTTCGGTGCGAGGTGTATTTCAACCAGTTACTGAGACTTCCAAGAGCGCTTCGACACCCTCTTACGAGGATGCGCGCCAAGGCACGGAGTCGAAACCCAGTCTACAATAACCTTTGATCGTCACGTATATGCTATCAGATACAAATAAGATCAGAAGGGAGTGCTCCAGTTTTCAAATGTTACAGTGTTTATACATCCTGGACGACCCCCAAGCAGTGAGTCAGCTGGTGTTGATTTCATCTGGTCCCTCCTCTCTCTTTACAGTGTGTGTGTGCAAGTATGAACTAAGAGCACCTCCTGTTCTGAGTGAAACAGTCTCTCAAGATAACATTTGATTAGGTCAGCTGAGACCCCCTTGCACCATATATTCAAAAACTCACACACTAAACAGAACAGCAGATAAAAGATAACACCTTATTGATTCACATGACTAACAGAGTGAGAGACAATGGTCCTTCTAATTAGGTCAGCTGTCTTCGAGTTTAGAGGAAGTCCAGAGAAGGCTTTAGGCTATAAGAACAGTCAACCTTTGTTAGTTAACTGCTCCTAAAGATGTCATGGGATGATGATGTTTAAACATATACAAGTATAGCTTTCAGAGAGAAAAACATGTGACATTTGTGTGGTAGGCTACATGATAAAATGTGTGTGCGTTATATCAAGAATCCTAAATGTTAATACATTTGATCTCATAATTCCCATAACCGATGTTTCACTATATGATGCACCTATCAGGTATAGTTGATCAATTATTATTTCGTTGTACAACAATCAAACAATAATGAGAAGTTACATCCCCTACTACCCCAGCAGCCTAACAGTAGCAACAATCATACAGCCTATATGCACTGCAATGAGCACACACATTTCATCTAAACAGGTTTAAGGCATACACATTCATTTATGGAATCTTTAAATGAATATAGAAAATACGCTGGATTAAACTTTTCTGCTATAACACTATAGCTAAAACTGTGAACACAGGTACATTATGACGCAGACACAAACAGATGAAGTTCCGGTCTTTGCTGCAGTTTAGAATGATGTTTTATTGCTTTACATACCAAGGTTTAAGTACACTGTGTCAATAGTTGGGGTATGAGCATCTGCTGGCTGTCCGTCTGTGCTGGTGGAATCGGTGTGCTCTTCCTCCTGTGTCTTCGTGCTCTCCTGTCACCTATGACCCCTTTTATACACCCGGTGCAGCTAAACCCCGCCACCAAGTTTTCAAAATAATATTGCACTATACATATCAATAAGGTAAACTGAGACACCAACAACACCCATAAAATGGCTCCTACAAAAACACTTTTACCAAAGAAAAAACAATTTATCATTAACAAAAACAAATTTACCAGAAGTGACGTGCAAGTGATTGACAAAAACTTAAGTTTGTTTTGGCGGATAGACCGCCGGTACCTATGGACGGTACGATTGTGTTTATGGTCGTTAAACATGTTTTGTCCGTTCTGTGGAAACCACCTGGGACAAGTGACACGGTTTTGCTCATCACAATCTTTCTTGTGCGCCAAGTAGGAAGTGGAGCTGTGCCTTTGCACCGCCTTCACTGTGTTTACCTTCATTAGAACAGCTAAAGAGCGTCTGCAGGCTGCCTCGTTTTAACCACACACACCTCTACACACACACACACACACCTCTACACACATCGAACTGCCCGATTATTCCCTCTATTACTCGTTTTATAAAGGAGATGTCCGGTCACCAAGGCACATGATGTGTGTGTGTGTGTGTCTTTTTTCAGAGTTTTTGGGATAATACTTGCATACAAATCTTAAATGCCTTCAGGTTTCTAAAATATATATTTTGTGGTAAATTCAACAGTGGATCCAGCAAAGATTCAAATATTTGCATGATTTTAGTTATTGATTTTTTGCTGTTACTTAATTATACTTTTAATAAATTCAAGTCAAGTTTCGTAACATGTGATAGTAGCTAGTTAGTCCTCTTACCTGTGTGCCTCCTCCACAACCAGACTGTATTCAAACTCTTAAAGGTGGGGTAGGTAATTTTGGAGAAACCAGCTCGAGTGCGCTAGAATTTGAAAATACACAGCCGGAAAAAATCTGCCACTTCCTTACAGAGCCCCTCCTCCAACACACACGAACGCGCACATGACCAATGAGGGCACGAGATAAGTTTGTGCACAGATGGAAGGCTGACAGGCAGGTAGGCCATCCAGTTATTTTAGCCGGGCCGGCTAAAAATGATTGGTCGTGCTTTTTACAGTACTACGGCTTCCACAGAGGACATTTTTTTATGGATTTTTTGTCAAAGCACTTAAGATATTCATTGCTATCGGGATGTTAAGAGCATTCCATGGAATATAACAACAAGTGTATCTCGAGCCGGTTTCTCAAACTTACCTACCCCACCTTTAAAGGGAGGCAATGCTCATGACACGCATTTTTAAATAATTATCATACGATAAAACAGACCAGTCTCTGCCAGTCTTTATTTCTTTTTTTTTAATCTGATGACGTTATCAGTGATTTTAAGCTGATTAATTACCAAAATAACATCAACCCCTGTGGGCGGCGCCATTTTGACGAGTCACATGACTTATTTTACCGGACGTGACGTGAACTATGCGTTTGGACAAAATTACGTATGTGCTTCGTCCATGTTGTTTACTCTAGTTACTCTCCATTGTTCTCACAATTCCATTGAAATATGCCTCATTGTATCGCGAAACATTGCCACAATTCGGATAGGAACAATCCACGGAATGCTCGGTTCCATCTATTGCCAACGGGTAAGCGTAGGAAGTACGTTCGGAGGCAGTGGCTAGCGAAATGTGCTCGGCCCGAACCGAAAGATCCACAGGCGCATGTATGCAGCGAACATTTCAAGTTTCCGGACGACTACTCTGAGAGTATGATGAAATATAAAATGGGATTTATTAATCAACCATTACTTAATGGGGATGCAGTGCCATCGGTCTTTCTGGTGTCATCACCGACCAGGACACCAGTTCGGCCAGTTGAGAAATCGCCCTCTGCAAGTGTGAAGCAAAGGAGGACCAGAAGTAGTGCTAGGAGTAAGAAAAAGGTAAGGTATGTAAGGCATAGCCTACTCGTCTGTTCTGCTAATGTAAATTGAAATGAAGACCCTTGCATCCTGTAATTATTGGCCAATGTCATACACAAAGGCACCGTCCAACCAATGACGGATAGACTTAAGTTGGGGGATTACCTAATATCTCTAGATGTTTATCTTTTTATGCATACATAACTAGTAATCAAAATCATTGTATCTACTAAGTAGGCCTAAATTGGGGTTGTATTGTTTGCCTGTAGTTGACCTTTTAATTAATAAAATATTTGAATTTGAAGTTTTGTAGATAGGGATCTTTTGGAATTATCTAGTCTTTGTAATTGTCCGGCGACGTTTCTCAGACTGTCCAGACTGCTTTAATTCTCTAGCCTAAATCAGTAAATGTTCTAAAATGTTTGCTGGGGCCCTGACAATACATTAGCCGACAGGAATGTCAGTATTGCCATCATTTAGGCCTGATGACTAGTGAACAAGCTTCCCTTTTCCTTTTGCCTTCAATGATAGTAAAAGTTTCAGCTGAAAGTTAGGGACACCTCCCCCCCGGCCCATTCTGGCATTCATGTATGTTCTTGTAAAAATGAGACATTTTGGAAACAACATCCCTACAAGGTTTTATATTTTTCATTTCAGCTGTTAGAAACCCTGCTCACACCTAAAAGTGACAATGCACCGACTGCTACAGTGTCAAGCCCTGGCCAAGCTGCGACCAATTCATTGGATGATACAATCGACTTTGAAACTGACCCAGCACTGTTAGTGCCATACATGCCAGAGGGACCACCAGAGGCACATTGTAAATGTTGCAAGCATGCAAATCCAGTTTCAACAAATGGTAAGTCTGGAGATTTTCTCCAAAAATCAATATCAATAATGTAGCGTTCCCGTGAAGGACACTGGAGCTGTGGTTTGTCAGACTGGCCTTTAAAAAAAATTAACTAACACTACCTACCCAAAATGTGTGGCAAATAAAATATTTTGAGTATGCAAATAATTTTATTTTCCACCAAAATTTCAATATTTTTCTGTTTTTCATGCCGACTTAGCATTTTCTGAAAAAATAAAATAATTTACCTATCTACTACCATGTAATTTTGTCAGTTTAGGGTTACAGCAAACAAAGAATCTTTTATGTAGACTGTAATGCGTCAATTTTTAATGATGTGGTCCACCTGTGGAGGGTGAATTGAGGTGGGGTGGTTTTTTTAGGGGGGGGGGGGCAGATGATATCGCATGACAGCACCTTGTTACATATATTGCATTGATCTTCTCTGTATCTAGATTGTGCCATTACATTTATTATTTTATTTGCACTTACAGATATGTCAGTGCAGACCGACATGGATCAAATGATACGTGCCATTGCAGTGGACCACACCTATTCATTAAACTCGAAGAAGGATGCAAGTGCATCAACGCAACCACAACCATCTCCTGTGTCAAGTGCAGCTCAATCTTTCAACAGTCCTGCAGAGGTAAGTGCTTAATGGACTTCTCAGAATGACAACCTGATAGGAGTGTTCAACATTTTCGTCAATACTTTTGAACTCCTTCAGTGTATCAAGATAGGTATTGATGCTATGTTTGATAATTGACCATGGCTTGGGCTATACAGTACTGTTCAAAATTATTAGAACACTTGAAACATTCATAAAGTATTCATAATTTGGGGCTGCAGCTTGAGTATATTACATTGTATTACCTACAACTTCTAAATATCCAAATGAAAATTTAAGCGACAAAATTTAAATATCACAATTTCAAAATATCATTAAAATGTGATTTTTAAAATCTTTTAGGTTTTTCACGAAAAATTACTTTAACAATAATCTATGAATGAATTTTCCAAGTGTTCTAATAATTTTGCACAGTACTGTATGTACTGCCATGTGAATTTCTGGTACATAACATGCATGGAGTGACAAAAAATGAGTGATAGTGGACATGAGAGTGGGACATTTGGATTAACCCCTTGTGGTCTACATGCTTTGTGTATCAAGCTGCACAATGCACAACCAGTTGATGTCAGTTACGATGAAATAATCAACAAAAGTCAATCAAGAGTTTCTTGAATTCAATTGGATTTGATTAGGTATCACAAAAAAAATCTGTCCTCCAATTTTGCTAATTTCACACTCTTATTCTTACAGATCTCCACCCCGGGCAACATAAGTCCTCCAGTCGTTACACCAGAGGCTGAACGTCAAATAGATGAGGAGATATTTACCCTGGATGACAGTTTTGAGATGGAGGATGACGCAGAGGATTTGGACTTTGTTCTACAAACAGAAACTGAAAGTGAATCGGACAGCGAGTGTGACCCATCTGATGAACATCCTACTAGTACCGATTTCGAACCCATTCAAGCTTTCACTGTACCTGACAACACTGCAGATGAAAGACAATTCATTGTTTTCGAATCTTGTATTGTTAACTTGTTCAGAAAATGCCAGAGAACAGGATGTGCTGCAGAAGTTAGGGAGTTTCAGAGAATGTTATCAGGGTCCAGGCTTATTATAAGCACAAAATGTGCTGCTGGGTGCAATTACACTTGGTCATCACAACCTACTTTGAATAGAATGGGTGTTGGTAACCTGCTGTTGTCTGCAGCCATCTTGTTTTCAGGTAATACATATGCTAGGATGCAAGACATCTCAGATTATTTGAAACTCCCCATCCTCTGTAAAAGCCAGTTCTACGCCTTGCAGAAACGCTACCTCTTTCCTGTTATTAATGAGACGTGGATATCATGTCAGATTGGGGTTCTTGATGGCTTGAGCAGGGAGCCCAAAATTGTTTTATCTGGTGATGGTCGTTGTGACAGTCCTGGTCACTCTGCGAAGTATGGGACATATTCCCTTATGGATGTAGATACTGGTCTTATTGTTGATTTTGTTGTGCTTAATAAGGCAGATCCCAGTGTGAAGAACTCCAATGCCATGGAACCCATGGGTCTCAAACAGTGTCTTTCTAACATGAAGAAATGGAACATCTCCATCAACATTCTTACCACAGACAGGCACAAAACTGTTAGAAAGATACTGAGGGTGAATTTCCTGAAATTACTCACCAGTTTGATCTTTGGCATTTCTGCAAGAGTATCATTAAGAAAATTATAAAAGCCTGTGGGAAGAAAAAAGCTTTTGCCCCTCTCCTTGGCTGGTTACAGTCAATAAGTAACCACTTCTGGTGGTGTGCAGAATCCTGCCAAGGCAATGTGGAGATTCTCAAAGAGAAATGGGACTCCATTCTTTACCACACAGCCAACATCCATGTGTGGAATGACAAGAAATTATTTCATGCCTGCGAGCATCCCCCACTTGGTGAAGAAGACAGGTCAAAATCATGGCTTTCAGTTGGGTCTCCTGCTCATGATGCTCTCACCAAAGTGGTGAAAAACCAACAAATCATAGCTGATTTGAAGTACTGTGCTTTATATTGCCATACTGGTCATCTGGAAGTCTATCATTCTTTGATCAACAAGTATGTTCCGAAGAGGCAGCATTTTCTTATGAGGGCATGGCATGTAGAACACAGCTAGCTGCTATTGACCACAACTATGGTGTTGGTCGACAGCAGGCTACAACCAAATCTGATCAGCCTAGGTATGATATTGTAGTGCCGAAGTCCTTTACAAACAGGAAAAAGTGGGTTGCAAAAGCAGTGAAAGTTCCAAAAGACCACTGCTATCGTGAAGATATGATGAGGGATGTGGTCCTCATGCGTACCCATGGCTTCGAGAAGTCTCATGTTCAGCTTCCAGAAGTTAATCAAAACATGTTTGATATTGAGAAACCTGAGAAGAGTGAAGTCGTAAATGCAACACTCCAGAATACCCGTTTTAGAAAAAAAAACTCTACCTAAATGCCCATGCTCTGAATATTTTGTGACATTTTTAGGTGAAAAATCAATTGTACAGTGCCACTTTGATGTTGAAATCAGACTAGGTCTTAAGGGAGCCTTCACTCATTGGTATAAATTACAGAAATCATTCTGCAGATATATTATGCCTAACAATAGATATTCTGAAAGTTTCGCAAAAAAATTGTTAGATAAAACAATTTAAGTGATTTTTTGTTTAATTTTACCAATTCTATGGGGGCTGCCATTAACTGAAGATTGTGATGACATTACTAACAGTACAAGGTATGTCATTGTGTAGAAGCATAAAGGAATCAAAACTGGTTGATTCTTTTATGGTAGAAGGCATGTATGAAAAGATTGACTAGTTCTGAGCATTAATGTTTGGATAACATCTTTCAGCAGTTCACCACTCTCACACATAGCTTAGGGCAGTCTTAAAAATGTAAGGGTTGACTAGATTTTGATTGAACTTTTCTGTATCACAAAGTGATTACACATTATTGTAACTTTATCATGCATGTCATGGAAAGCTTACATCATGAATTTGTGGGCTCTGGTTCATGAATGGAACCACAGAAAACTTTGGCTGGCCTTAAAATATTCTTTGTTTGCTGTAATCCTAAAGTGACAAAATTAAATGGTAGGCAAAATTAAATGGTAGGCAAATTATTTTATTTTTTTTAGAAAATTATCAAATCTGCATGAAAAATGGAAAAATATAGAATTTTTTGTGGGAATTTATTTTATTTGTCTACTCAAAATATTTTATTTGCCTAAAATGTTGAGTAGGTAGGGTTACAGCAAACGAACAATTTTTTTAAGCCAGCCTTATTCAGCAGTATTTCCCTGAGAGTGAGGCAAATAATGGATTTCATATTTTGTTTTTCATATTAATATATATTTAATTAAATGTCCAGTGAGTCGGAGGTGTAACCAAGATTTCCAGGAGGGAAAAAATCTTTGAAATTGAAGCCTCTGTGAATCATCTGGTAGAAAGTTAGTCTGGATACACATTGTCAGTTTCATCAGCCTCTCTGAATCCAGTGTAGTTTTCTTGTGGATCTGGGTATTTCTCTCGTATTACTTTGACAACACAGCTGGGGATAACTTTCCGCACACCTTTGCCAAGCCTCTTGTGACACCACCAAGTGAACTGCCTGTATGCCGCCAATCTGAACGTTCTGAAATAAAAACACATGAGCACAACACAACACGTGAGTTTCTGTGGCACCTGATTCCTAGAAACTTGTGGGAAGACTGATTTCTTTCTTTATTTGATTGATTAACTACTATGGAATGTATTCAACTACATTGTACCATTATTATGTTAGGACTCCTAGCCTACATTGTTCTATAAAGAGTGCATTCTGTAGATATGCTTTTTGATTTCTTTTATCATGGCTATACTTAGTAAAGTTTTGGTTTTGAAAATTATCTGTCATTGTCCTTCATGTCCTTGCCATGCAATTGTAGACAGAATCCATTTGACACGCTTTAGAATTAACAACCATAAACTTCTTATTGAATATGGTCGATACACAAATACTCCTGTAAATGACAGGTTGTGCAAACATTGCCATGAGATTGAGGATGAAAATCATTTCCTCCTAGAATGTAAACGTCATTATAAAACTTTTGATAAAGTCAATTCAATCTTTAATCCAGAACTTCCTAACCAAATAAAATGTCTTTAGTTGATATGTCCATTAATAATAGGAGATCTCTTCCCCGAGCTCATTTATAACTAAGGCCTTCAGCGACAGAGATATTGATGTTAAATGTTCTATTTGTAATTACACTCTGTAACGCTTAGTACTATTTCGTATAATATATTTTGTTGCAAATAGGATATATTTTTTATCGTAATGAACAGGTGTTCCTATCACAAATTATATTTCAAGATAAGCTAAGTTTCATTTTGACTTTTTAACAGCCAGTCTCAGTTCTGTCAAAATACTCACAGCTAGCTGAGTGCTTCTAGGGCATTTTGATTGTTTTCACCTGTTCATTGAGAAAAATGTCCACTTCATGTATATATTTATTCAGATTTTTTTGGCTGTATATATCTCTTTAGTGATTTATGTTGCCTGATACACGTCCTCGTGTTTTGGTTAATACATTTAATTTCATAGTCAATGTCAACATCATGCCACCATAATAATTAATCTGTGGTAGCAGTATATGTATATTATTTACACTGTGAAATATCGGTATATCTAAGGAAATATGTTAAGGAAATTATTACTTTTTAATGATGAATTAAACAAATAAGATGTTTGGCCTGAAATGAACGCTTTTCTTATTTAATATTCACGATTGATTTATCATCATCATCATCATCATCAGGCCTTTTCTTTTGGCATTGTATTTTTGACATGCTTGACAATCGGCACTACAATTTAAAAATATTGTGCATATGTTAATTTTAATTGTAAAGTATATAATGCTAAGAAGAAAGGGCTGTACCCGTTAAATGTACCCACCTTTCATTTATTGGTTCAACCTAAGAGGTGCGTTTCACATCCTTCATGGCAACCAGTGCTGTTCTCAATACAGCTTCTTCTAACACCACAGTGCCGAATTCCCTGTGTAAACATATGCAATCCAAGTCGTCTGTGACCAGTTTATTTTCAAGCTCTTCAAGCTCATGACAACATATGTTCATCAGAGGATTGTCCATGGCTACACACCGACTGCAAGTACACCATTCATGTACAGGTCTCCCTACTCGCCCCCCGAAATCAATTGCACGAGTAAAGGGATCGTCTCCAGCAAGATCACCGTGCTGTTCATCCTCATCGTCACTGGATTCCTGACGGTTCTGGCCACTTGGCTCGAACCTATATGGCTGAATTCCCCCATCCAATCTCTCCACATTGCTCAAAACTTCTTCCTCGGCTGACGAGTCCGAACTCAAATACTCCGCCATGTTTTCGTCGAACGAGCTGTTCGTGTGTTTACAAAGTGAACGCATAGATGACGTCACGACCTAGTTTTTTGGATCATGTGACTACTGAAAATGGCCAAAATGGCAGCTGCCTGACGGAATATACAGGTTTTGATAAAAAAGAGCTATAAAATCATTATTTACCGGGGAATATCGCTGATTTCTTCAGGGTATGGTTTAAACATAATGTTTCACTAAATACTGAAGTTTTTATTAATTATCTAATGAGTGGACCCTTCCTTTAAGTACCAGTTCTATCTACTTTAAACAATTAAAAAGACAAAATCAACTAAATGTATTGAAATAACAATCTTCATTTTAGTTGCCTCTTCTTCTTTTAAATTAAACTTTCAGATGTGAGATATTGAAATACAGTAATAGTATTGTTTATTTTAAAAAACTGAGCCACTCCTAACAGTTAACTTCATATTTCTTATTGTCTAAAGCATTTATTACACACATGTTCCCCTCATATTCACAGTGTGGATCAATTGAGACAGCGTGGTGTCCAGAGAGCTGCAGAGACTTTGGGAGAAACCTCAGCGTGACGGATGTCCTGTCTGTGGGTTTGGCTGGAGAAGACTGAGGTGGAGCGGTCTTTCTCTGTGAGGAGGACCAGGCCTGATGGAGGACGTGACCTGATGGAGGAGGACCAGGCCTGATGGAGGACGTGACCTGATGGAGGAGGACGTGACCTGATGGAGGAGGACCAGGCCTGATGAAGAAACCACCAAACTGCCTCTGTGAGCCCATACTGGGCACAGCTCTCACAAACAAATGATGGTCCTGTTTGACTACACACTATTCAGTGTGCAGATCTTGTGTGTTCACAATAAAAGTGTAGTTTCGTAGTGAATGTCTTGTATTGGTCTTTAATCTCATAACATCAGCTTTTCATTTTCTTCTTGCCCCTCGGAGAAAACGGTGAGGCAGTTGTGTCCTTCAGGTATGTCCTTTCCTAACAGAAATGACAAGAAACATAAAACATATGACATTATTGCAGAGCAAGTGTGTTATTTATGAAAGAGGTGCGTTAGAGGGCTGTAGAAGAAATACAAAATTATTTGAATGTGTTTTAGAAATTCATCACTTTGTACTACAAAGATAATCAGATTATGAATGAACAGTCTGCAGTTAATCAACATTAAAATATATGTTATTATTAAAATAATATTCAACTGTTATCAGAACTTAGTGCAACTGTAGTGTCATGCTGTTCGGTTGTCTCACTGCAAGAACCACTTTCACCACGTCTTTTACAGACAATATGTAGAGACAAATGGTAGTAATTTTCACAAAGTAAAATAATAATTTCCTTAAATACATTGACATGTGAAGCTGACAAAAAAATCATGTTGCTTGTTGCTTGGTCAAATCTAAATGTAACTTTTTGCAAGGAAGGAACAGTCAACTTCCCTGATGTGTCAGTATTTAGTCATGTTTAACCAGTTAAGCCCCGAGCCTGTTTTTCAGGCCTCAGGCTTGTGGAGTCTATTTTTATATAACATTAGAAAGACTGAATCTTATTATGACATTATAAGCTTATTGTGCTCATTTTATGTGGCTGTGACTTTGGAATAAATAGACAAAATCACTATCCCAAGGTTTGATGGATTGGAAAGGAAACGAAGGGAAAAGTAACACAAGAAAGTTTTTAGCCTGCAATAACAGAGTAGCAAGATCAGGTGCAGCCACTGGAAGAATACAAAGAGTTATTCATAAACAGGACATCGCTCCGGCCTTGAGTTGTATGGGAGCTTCACACCCACGTATAGCTAGGAAGCAGCATTATGAAGGTTTTCCACTATATCTGTAGAAACGTTAGCGAAAACAAATGACTAGGATAGAGACAGAGTAGGGAGGGACAGAGTAGGGAGGGACAGAGTAGGGAGGGACTTCGCCGGCCGGCCGAAGGTTGATTGGAGGATCGTGTTGCCAAGAGACTTTTCTTTAAGTCTGCGCACCTACCAAAGAGAACCAAGTCTAAACCAAGGTATCTCTTCATCTCTTGACCAATCATAAATGTACGGGCAATGCCCTGTGTAATAAAAATGTATTGTCGCACGAGGTTCGGGGCTCTTTTCCGGAAATAGTGGTTACAGGTTACAGCTTTGCTGCCTGTGATTTCTATGACGTGACGGAGTCCTTGGCCAAGTGATATATATATTTTGCTCTCTTATAATAAATAGTTAAACTTAGAAGTTGTTTGTCTTTCATGGAATTTTGAACACAACAAATTGGAGACCCACGACGTGATTCCAAAAAGACGATTGGTGACTCCCGGCTTCGAGTCCAAGGGACCGAAGGACGGCGGAGACCTCCTCCAGACATCCTACCAATACTCACAGGGCCAAGATCAAAGGTGAGCAGAAGCCTGTTGTATACTGCCAAAATTCTGCATAGGTAGAATAGGACTGTTAGAAACTGTGAGTGTTGGTGGATGAAAGAGGAGGTAAAGTAAAAATATATAGTTAACTGAAATGTGTAAAGAGCAAAGGACATATTTCTGACAATTGTGCACATGGTTTAGGAGTCGGGACCCTAAGAAGTATTAAAAATAGGAGTCGGGGACCCTATAGAAGTGTTAAACATAGGAGTCGGGGATCCTATCGAAGTGTTACAAATACGTAGGAGTCGGGGACCCTATCAGAAAAGAGTTTAAATCCTCCGCCGTGTGGAGGCTGTGGTTTGGGGAAAACGAAGAATAGGGCAAGTGATTGGATTTCAAGTAAGATATTTATAGTAAGTGAAGACTTTCTGGGAGAGCCCGTCCGGGACGGCATAGGTTAAAAAGGGTGATTACGTTAAGTCAGTGACGGCTCCTTAATTGTCTCATTCCTTCCTATGAACTTACTATAATATCCTAAAAATGGTGGCAGGGACAATTTAGGACGGATTGACAGAACATATAGCATTTGGTTGCTAAAAGACTAAGACTTTTTACAGGGAAGCTGTGGCGCAGTGGAATAGTGCGTTGGTGTTCGGATCGGAGCACAAACCCCACTGCAGTCAGCATGTCGTTGTGTCCCTGGGCAAGACACTTCACCCCAAATTGCTCCTGTGGGGGATTGCCCACAGCAGGGGTCGGCAATCTTTTTGATATGAAGTGCCATTACAAAAAAAAATTGTTATCAGCGTGCCGACGATCGTGAATTATCAACGGGGGGTGGGTGGGTGGGTGAGGAGCTCGACGCTCGTGAACTGTCAACAGGAGGGTGGGGGGAGCCTCGCTGCGGGGAAGCAGTGTGTGGACCTGTCAGCGCAACTTACATGATGCCGAATTTAACAAACAAATTTAAATAATTGGTTTAAACGGCATAATAATAAGGACGATCGTCCGTTCTGTGATTCTCCAGAACACACGTTATGATATTAGGGTCATGCAGTGAGATGAGATCGCTGTCCCTTTAAGAGAGAGAGAGAGGGGTGTGGCATATGCATGTGTGTGTGTGTGGATGGTAGAGCGAGAGTAAGCGAGCGTGTGTATGTTTCTGGAAGTGAAACGAGGCAGCAGAAAAACAGAGGTCTGTGATGTATTTTGTGAAACAGAAGAACAACTAAATAAATGCAACGGCCTCCCAAGAAGAGTTCGCCTCTCTCCAGTCATTTAAGCTAAAGTGGGTTATTGAACCTGAAGCTTGTTGCTTCTGCCCTGGGAGACGACAGAGAGTCATCCCCCGTTTCTTCGACTACGGTCTGGGAGCCGACAGGAAAGTTCAACACACAGATGGCCAGTCCGCCCCTTTGTAGCATATTATTTCGATGAGAGATGAGCAGATCGCCACTGGGCTTTCAACTAAAGACACAGCCACGCCAAAACTGCGGCATTTGTACAGCTCCTTATGGGTACTGCAATTTGTGAAGTGCTTTCCTCTGTGGTGAAACGATCAGCACTGCACCACGGAGGAAAGCGGCAGAAAGTCGCCTCGAGTTAAAGAGAGCGGTTGCGTGCATGGCGTTGCGTGCATGCTTCCTTCTGCAGGTAACGGGGAGACGCGCCCTGGCGGCGGTCTCGTTCAGGATCCGAAAATAAAATGTAAATTTTTGCACACTTATTCCACTTATTCCTAGTGTGCCACTGGTTACGGTGGCACGCGTGCCAGGGGTTGCCGACCCCTGGCCCACAGTATTGAGTGTGTAAGTCGCTTTGCATAAAAGCGTCTAACAAGTAACATCTAATGTAATACATTGCTAAAAGACCAAGACTTTTGACGTTGTTTGATTAAAAGTTAAAAAATTAATTTAAAAACTCAGAATATATAATTGGCGAGTTGAAGCTTATTCCTGGTGGGGTGCTGCCATCTGGTGGCCAACAGGGTGTGGCACATAAGAAAGAGGGTTTAAAAATAAATTAAGATTTGGCTCCATCTGGTGGACAACTCAAGTCGTTAGCGTTAAAAATCGAAATGACTCAGTTACGCCTCTGGCGGACAAACACAGAATAGGCCCTCTAGGACGCCTTCGTGTGGACATAGTACTGCATTGCAAGCCATAGGGAATAGAATTAAAACACACACACATAATCATAACTCAGAGACCCAAGAGCAAGGCACATTTAACAGTTAAATATTTCAGAGCATTGATAACAAATAAAATAACTGATATTTTTTACACATTTAGCACATATTTGTATATTTAAAGCATTACACATAGAACAATAGTACAAAAGTACTTCAGTGGATTAGCAATTCGTTTTTGATAACTTAATAATTTTATAAAAATATTTAATAAAAATATGGCAGATTCCAAGATAACAGTACTCTCAAAGCCAGGCTCAACTGCAGACTGTTTTCAGAGTCAACAGAGGGAACAATGGAGAGGAAACAATCGTTCAAGAAGAAGAGGTAGGGAGAAGAATGGGTGTTTTATATGTGGACATACGGGATATTGGGCGAGAGATTTCCCCACTCAGCAATATCCACCAGAATTTAGCACCTCACAATTGTCAGGGCTCTGACAAATATGTTCCAGGTTTTGTCTACACAGGTTCAAACAGCTGAGAAAACACCAGAGACTCCTGTTGGACCAGGTGATTGGGTAAAAGTAAAAGTCCACAAGAGGAAGTCATTGGAACCTGTGTGGAGTGGACCTTGGGAGGTTGTGGAACGCACTGCACATGCACTCCGGGTTCAAATTAAAACAGGAACATATTGGCACCATCTTACACATTGTGTACCTGCACTGCCACTTTCCAGAAATAGCACGGCAGTTAGAACTGATTTGACAGAAGCTGAAACAAAACAATAAGTAATTGGACATTTTTAGAAACAGCACCAGGAGATGAGTAAACTCAAGAATCTTTAGAGTGTAAACAGATAGGGAAAAACACATTTTTACACTCAAACAATTTGCATGTCTGGACAGGGCATTTAGATAATACGAATAAGTGTTCACCAAAAGTGATAATATTAATAATTATAATAAAAAGTATAAACATAGGCCTACTCTTGAGTCAATTTACATGTCTATGACCTGTTAGTATGCTCTGCTGGTTTTTACTGTTGTTCTAACTAACAGTGGGATTTAAACGGGGAATATATGGAGATGTTCTTTTTGTAGTTTGTGAAAAATATGGTGTTGGTAACATGTGAGTATTTCAATTTATAGGAGAAAATGGTTTACTGAAAGAGTTGTTTTGAGTAAATATGTTACAATTTCATTTCATTTCAAACCTTTATTTAAGCAGGTGAATCCCATTGAGATCATCCATCTCTTTTTCAAGGGAGACCTGCAGCAAGTAGGTTCCACATGAAGACATACAAACAGAAAACAACAGAAAAACAAAAAGGACATCATACAGCATAGATACAGGGATTACAATTGACATACCTAACGACATTTACCAACAGTATCCGATTGCATAGCATCTATCCGAGCTTTAAAAACATTTAGTGGAACCAAATTGCTCAGTTTCCATTCTTTTTGCAGACTGTTCCAAGTTAGAGGAGCTGCGCACCTAAAAGCTTTCGTCCCTAAGACAGTCCTAGCACTTGGCACATTTAACAAAACCACATCATGAGATCTCAGGCAATAGTTACTTTCAATTTGCTGTGTGATCAGAGAGCAGATGTAAGATGGTAGTTTACCTAACATGGCTTTGTAGATGAAAATGTACCAGTGAACAATGGTTGAAATCATTTTTAAAAGGGGGTTCTGTAATATCATTAGGAGACATTCATTTTGTTGTTAAGATGGCATTTAACAACCAAGACAGATAGTATGATTAGAAAAAGACAGAGTGGAAAGGGTTGGATTTATTTAACCTCAGTGTGCTAGAAGCCTGAGCAAACAAAGACTAACCCAAGCAGGAGACTCCTCCTTTCCATTGAACAGACAGAGAACCAGAGCTGAACCAACAACAACAAAACTGCATCCAGAACTGCATCCAGAACCATCTCCACCTGTGTCAGCCAGAACCCAACAGCATGCTGACAGGCAGAGATCTACTCTCATCAGTCCCTCTGATAGGGCATGAAGTTCCAAGCTGAGCCACGAGATTTGGCAAAACAGCAAAGTGTGGGACATGAGAGCGGAATCCGCACTCCATAAAAACAGCAAGAGACTGTAAAGGAGGAGATGAAATGCAAAGCAGTACAAGAACAGTGGCATGATGGGGGCTGCAGATGTAACTGGCAGATAGCTGCCTAAAACAGTTACAGCGGATGGATTCAAGAGCTGATAAAGGGGGAGAAGTCAGAATCAGAGGAGTTGGTCGAGCAGGATGTGAGGAGGCCGGGGTCACGGCTCGAGATAAACCAGAGGAGACGGGAAGGGAACCGGAATGAGTGAGTTTGCACATAAACACACTTATTCACAAACGCACATAAAAAGGACCAAATTTAAAGAAATTGAATTGACTTGATAAATAAGTAAAGATAAAAAGTTTTATTACCCATGAATTAATCAATTGGTAAATTAAAAATAGCAGTAAAGAGGAAACTATTAAAGTAAAATGAGGAAATAATCCTAAAACACACTGAAGGTACTGTGGGATAAAGGGGGAGACATGATGGAAATATTCACTACACTTTAAGCAGTGGGTGTTCTGGAGTTAGGAGTACAGAGTAGAACATATTCTTCAATCTTTTCATCATGTTTACAAATGATTCTTTTAGAGTTTTTATTCATGTGTGAATTTGGTAGTGTTTTAATTTGTTACAGTATTGATCTAAAGTTTAAAGGGAGAGTTTTAGTAACCACTCTATAAGATCAGACACATCTTTATTTATATAGGTCATGTTGAAGGGAAAGCTAGTTCTAAACAAAATATAGTATTTCAATCTGAAGTATTGGTTTCACCATTGTAGCATATATTACTATAGGAGAACTTATTATGGGGAAATAACTGTTGTTTGTAGTCCAAAATGTAGAGTTTAAAATAAAATTAAAATAAAAAATAAAAATAAAAAACAGCACATTTAATTTTGGAAAAGCAATATAAAGGGGAAAAGATGTGGGGCCTTGGATCACCCATTGTAAAGGGGCATGCCCCTTTACAATGGGTGATCCAAGTATAATAATAATATGCATATTATTGACAACCAATAAGGAGAAGGGGTCACTCAACCCACCCTGCAGTGGTTTTTATTCTTACTTGCAGCTTCACAGGGAGCGCACGGCACCAGATTATGAGTTTAAAAGACAAGCGCCACCACCTCCTAATGGACATCCATTTAATCAGTGATGACCTGAAATTTAGAGAAGTTATTTATTAAAGACATACCTGCCATAGTGATGATTCCTAAATTCAACTACAAACCATTGATGAAATGACTTCTGGTTTTAAATCCTTGATAAAGGAAGGAGTAATTGTTACATGTCCGGACACCCAAGGTTCCACACACTGCTAGGGAGGTTAACATTGTTCTTTAAGTGGACCAGAATTGAAGATAAATGAATATAATGAATTATGAAATACATGGCAGAGCTTCACAGATCCTAATAATGTTTGACACAAGAAAATAATTATATGCACAAGTTTCTGAAATAGATCTATTAGACATTTTAATATAGATTAGGTGTTAATAAACTGCAGTAGTAGTACTATAAGGAAGTGGAAATGTTGGCTACCAAATTTCAGGAAATGTGTGGGAAACAGCTGTCCCAATGAAAAGTTAGAGATATCTGGAAAATGATAGTTGAAATCATGAATTAATAAATGATGGCGCTCCATATATGACAGATTTTTGTAGACAAAGGATACCTGCCTATGCTGAAATATCAAAGTCTCTGCAGAGCATGACACATGGCCAAAAGACTGAGACCAAATGACCTTTGACCCTGACTGACAGTGTTACTCGAGAAAAGCACTGTCAATGACTGACTCTGGGGTGTACCTGACCAAACTTGACCTTACAACCAGACAGTGTGAGTGTGAATGTTTGTCTGCATGTGATCAGTGTAACTGCAATGATTTCAGAACAATAACTAACAAGCATGTTTTTGGACTAACACATTATTATGGGGCTCTGTGGGAAACGAGAGGTTTCCTAAAAATTCCACAACATTTGAAAACCGCACATGTGACCCGTTTCTAATCTACTTGATGATATTTTACTCCCACAGGAGGTGGCGGTTTGCAAAAATATTCTGTTTCTTTTAGGACTGAAAGATGGGGAGAAACACTTCTTTTCACTGGAGTGTTTTACAGTGGAAAAATAATGGATGTACATTTGTAAATAATGTTTGGTATGTCCCTATGATGATTACCTGAAGTTTTTCTTCCCATACAGGATTGTGTTACACATGAGTTCATGTGTAAAAAGGGGGAATGTGTATAATGTCAACATGTTGTGCACCGACAGAAATGTTAAGAGAGTTTCATTTTTATGCTATGTTATGGTTGTGTTGTTTTGTCACTCACCATTTAGCTCTCATTCCAGGCTTCCTGATTCTCCACCTCTTGTGTGTCTCCCATGCTCATCAGCACCAGCCCCGCCCCTGATTGTTTCCACCTGTGTCTTGTTGTCGTGTGTTTGAATTCCCCAGTCTCCCAGTGTTCATTGTCAGTTCGTCTTGTCTCATGCCTAGGTCAGATCTATGCTCTCCTTGATACCATGATGTTTTGTTCCTCACTATTTTCTTTTGTTCACTTTTCGTCATCTCATCAAGAGATTAGAAAGTATTATTTTGTTCATCTATTTTGAAGATAAAGTATCTTACAAATACTTTACCTCTGTCTCCTGGGTCGTGCAATTGGGTCCTATACCCTGAGTTCTTGAGTTCGTAACAGAACGAACTGACCATGATGGACCCAGCCGACCCAAGAACGCTTCACGCCGCCCTGTCAGCACAAGGAGTGAAGATTTATCACCACGAGGAACGGCTGGGCATAGCCAACCAGGGAATAAAAGAGCTGGGAGGACGCCAGGCAGAGTTTCAGGAAGTCGTCTCTACGCAGATGCAACAGCTGACTGCACAGATGAAACAATTCTTCACTCACCTACAGACTGCTCGTCCGGTGACGTCATCCACAGCTGGGGAATTCCTTGTCGGGAAACCTACTGACACTGTCAACCCAAACCAAGCTGTTTCTTCTTCTTTACAGCTGGCTCTTTCGGAGAGATTTTCCGGAGATTCCACGAACTGCAGAGCTTTTCTGGTAGAGTGCGATCTGCACTTCCAACACAACCCAGGAGCCTTTTCGTCTGTAAAGTGGCTTTTATTGTGTCTCACTTAACGGGGAGAGCTGCAGCCTGGGCTACTGCAGAATGGTCTAGAGCAGGGGTAGCCAATATGTTGCCCCTGCGGGCACTTAGTCGCCCGCAGGGGCAACGTGAGTCGCCCGCCGGGCATGTTCTAAAAATAGCTCGCCAAGCAAATCCAAAATGTATAAAATACACAAAACAAAAAAGGAAATGTAATTAAAAGAATTTACCCTATGCATAAACGAAACCTAAATCATAGCGAACTCTATCTACTTACTACAACTCTATATCTATCTAACACCGATCCTCCCCCCACCCCACAATGAATATCGACCAATCACGTTCTTGCTTGATCTGCGGGACCAGCGTTCTAGTCGGGAGAAAAGCAATGTGGCACCTCCCCGCTTCATAAGGAGTGTGAGGTGATTTTCCTTCTGGCAGATTCTACACAACACATCAGCCCCATTGAACAGCCTAGTCGTGCCAGCCTATACAGCACATGAGGGGCAGAGCTTTACTCTGTGTGTTGCAACTTGCTTATATTTATTGCACTTGACACACGGCGTAATTTCCACTGGGAACAGGGGGGACATGTCCCCTGCACTTTTCGAAATCCCATTTTTGTCCCCCCACTTTACAAATATGTTTATTATTATTTTTTAACGCAAGCCGTCATCGCCACGGAGGAGCACACTGTGTGTGTGTGTGTGTGTGTGTGTGTGTGTGTGTGTGTGTGTGTGTGTGTGTGTGTGTGTGTGTGTGTGTGTGTGTGTGTGTGTGTGTGTGTGTGTGTGTGTGTACCTTTGTCTATTTAATATAGATAAAGTAAGAAATCATTCCAATGTGTACTATAGGACAGTACAAACATAAAAAAAACAGTTTAAAAGGGGAGTGATTAGTAAAATATGCATAAATAAAAAGAAAGAATGCTAACTAGGTAACATAAGATAAGAATAAACAAGTTTAAATGATTTGTTATTGGTTGTGATCATATTCTAAAGATGTTTGGATTATTGAAAAGAATACAGCTCCCTTTCATCTGATTGTTGAGAGCTGTATCCATCAATTCATGTTGTGCTCAAAGTGCTCCAGATTGATGCTTTTCACTTCAACATTTAAAAAAACATCTTCCCGGGGGTGCATGCCCCCGGACCCCCCTATAGGAGGTGAGGTCTGTGGGGGAAACTTCTGTATAGCAATGCAGGAGGAGTCACCGACTCAAAAGGAGACACTGGATGTCAAACACTGATGGTTTATTTGGAGCTTCGGCCGGAGAATTCACAAAACAAGTCTAAGAGCCAGAGGTTCTGACTTCACGCTAGAGTTGCCACGTCAATTCTGAAGAACTCTACCCCAGACCCATGTATTTAGCTAGTTCAGAGAGAATAATCCACATTGTGCATAACAAGATAGAATGATAACACCTCTATCAGCTGACGCCAACAGGCAGGAACAGGGAGACAAAACACTGAGAGCACAGCAGCCAAGGTTACAGGTGCGTGTGCTCAGTCAGGACAGCATGACCTGATCAATTGGGTCAAAGTTATGGGCCTTGGAAAATATTTCCCCAACAAGGTCAAATAAATAAAGGAGGTTAATAATAATTACATTGAATACATGTTATTTTAATAAACACTGAAAACGGGTCCCACAGACCCAAACAGCACACAAAGGTTAAAGGTCAGCATATAATAATGTTAAAATGTGCTAAATATACACACTGCAAAAAACAAAAAAAAGAGGAGTAAAAGTAGCCCCCGACTTGTTTTATTTTTTGAAAGTAGCCCTCATCCTAAAAAAGGTTGGAGACCCCTGGTCTAAAGACACTGAATTATGTTACTCATTGGCCGATTTCATAAACACTATGAGTCGCATTTTTGACCACTCGTCACCTGCTACAGAGGCCAGCAGAAGACTTTTCCAGATGCGCCAGCTCAACCGTCAGGTGGTTGATTATGCCATCGAGTTTCGCACAGCGGCAGCGGACAGCGGGTGGAATGTTCCGGCTCTTCGTGACGCTTTCATGACTGGACTTTCAGAGCCAATAAAGGACCAGCTGGCTCCACTGGAGGTGCCCCGGGATCTGGAATCTCTCATCGCTGTGGCCATCCGGATCGATAACCGTCTTCGGGAAAGAGAGAGAGAGCGTCGACGCACTCGTGACGTTCTTCCCAGTTTCCAGGATTATCCTCGGAGGGTCGCGCCGCCAGGTGGGGATTTCCAGCCCGTGGTATCGGACCGTCGGATGACTGCACTTCCGGATGACTCAGGCGAACCCATGCAGCTGGGAAGAACCAGGCTTTCTCTGGAGGAGAGGCAGCGCCGTTTACGGGAGGGTTGCTGTTTCTACTGCGGTCAGCTGGATCACCAACTCGCTTCATGTCCGGGAAAAGATCGAGCTCACCAGTCAAAAGGAGGGCGCTGGTGAGCAAGTTTCCCACAGACTTCCCTCCTCGACCTGTTACTCAGGTAAACATTTTTATTAACAATCAGGCCATTGACCAAGGTGTGTTAATAGACTCAGGGGCTGACGAAAGCCTTATGGATTGGGGCATAGTCAAACAGCTAAAAATAAAGACTGTTCCGCTATCTCACCCTATTAACGCCAGTGCCTTAGACGGCCGTCTGTTGTTCACAGTTACACACTGCACTGAGCCTATTCAGATCACTGTGAATAATGACCATACAGAGAGTATGCAGTTTCATATTTTTGAGTCGGCTCAGCACCCGATTATTTTGGGGTTTCCATGGCTGAAAACACACAATCCTCACATTGACTGGCGTTCAGGGAAAATTAAGGAATGGGGAGAGGATTGTATTGGCAGGTGTAAACTTTCACAACCTGTTAATGCACCAACAGACTCTAGTAGAATCATTATAGATCACCCTGACTATCCTGATCTACAGAAGGTACCTCCCTGTTACCATGATTTAAAGGAAGCGTTTAACAAATCCAAAGCCTTGTCGCTACCTCCTCACCGAGATTTTGACTGTCCCATTGATCTCCTACCGGGAGCCCCCATTCCCAAGGGGAGACTTTATTCGATTTCGAGACCTGAGAGCAGCAATGGACGACTACATCTCCTCTTCACTCAAGTCAGGGATTATCCGTCCTTCATCTTCTCCAGCCGGAGCAGGGTTTTTCTTCGTAGGAAAGAAAGACGGGTGTCTGAGACCTTGCATAGACTACAGTCCACTAAATGACATTACGGTGAAGAACCGCTATCCTCTGCCACTCATGTCATCTGCTTTTGAACTGCTTCAAACTGCCAAGATATTCACCAAGTTAGATTTAAGAAATGCATATCACTTGGTTAGAATAAGAAAGGGGGATGAGTGGAAGACAGGATTCAATACTCAGAGTGGTCACTATGAGTACCTAGTAATGCCTTTTGGACTATGCAATGCACCGGCTGTGTTTCAAGCTTTTGTAAATGAGGTTTTGCGGGAATTTTGAATATTTCGGTATTTGTGTATCTTGATGATATTTTTTTCTCCCCAGACGCTAAATCTCATGTTAACCATGTCCGCCAGGTTTTGCAGAAACTGCTTGAGAATCAGCTATATGTCAAGGCAGAGAAATGTGAGTTCCAACAGAAGAGGTGTCTTTCTTAGGATACATAATCTCACCCAATCATATCCAGATGGATCCTGCTAAATCAGTGCAGTTTCCCAGTGGCCCACACCAGACTCCAGGAAGAAGTTCAGCAGTTTCTGGGGTTTGCTAACTTCTATAGGAAGTTTATTAGGAATTTCAGTTCTGTTGCTGCCCCTCTGCATGTTCTGACTTCTCCTAAGGTTCCCTTCAAGTGGACTTCCCAGGCGGACTTCGCTTTCCAACGCCTCAGAGAGAGATTCACATCAGCTCCTATACTCACCATTCCAGATCCCCAGCGCCAGTTTATGGTCGAGGTTGATGCTTCCAATGAGGGAATTGGAGGAGTACTGTCTCAGCGTTCTGTAGAAGACAACAAGATGCATCCATGTGCTTACCTGTCGCGGAAGTTGACAACGGCAGAGAGGAATTATGATGTGGGAAACAAGGAACTGTTAGCCGTAAAAGCTGCCCTCGAGGAATGGAGACACTGGCTAGAGGGGCAGAGCAGCCGTTTTTAGTCTGGACAGACACAAAATCTGGAGTATATAAGAAAGGCTAAGCGTCTCAACTCCCGTCAGGCCAGGTGGACACTATTTTTTTAGTAGGTTCAACGTCACACTCTTTTCGTCCCGGATCCCAGAATCAAAAACCTGATGCTTTGTCTCGTCTTTACGATCCAGAACCACTTACTGTAGAGCCCAATACCATCCTTCCACTTAACCGTGTGGTCGGAGCTTTTTCCTGGCAGGTAGAGTCGGACGTAAAACAGGCGAATGTCATGAATCCAGCACCTAGCGAATGTCCAAACAATCTGCTGTTTGTTCCTGTGTCTCTCCGCTCCAGGGTCATCCACTGGGCTCATTCGTCTGTGCTTTCGTGCCATCCGGGAGTAACAAGGACAATGTTCAGGATAAAACAGCGTTTCTGGTGGCCAGCCATGAGGAAGGATGTGACGGAGTATGTAGCGGCTTGTCCGGTGTGTGCGTGTAATAAGACCTCGTCTCAGGTCAAGATGGGCTTGCTCCAGCCGCTGCCGGTTCCCCAACGTCCTTGGTCACACATATCAATGGACTTCGTGACAGGACTTCCCTCATCCAGAGGCAAGACTACGGTCCTAACAGTGGTGGATCGATTCTCAAAGATGGCTCACTTCATCCCACAAGGTCACCGCAGAGGTCATGATGAATCAGATATTCAGGATCCATGGATTCCCTGATGACATTGTTTCCGACAGGGGTCCACAATTCATTTCCGTTTTCTGGAAGGAGTTTTGTCGACTCATAGGCGCCACCGTCAGCTTGTCATCAGGATATCACCCTCAGTCAAATGGACAGTCGGAGCGTCTGAACCAGGAGCTGGAGACTACGCTACGTTGTCTCGTTCCCAGAACCAGACCACCTGGAGTGACCACCTCACATGGGTCGAGTTTGCCCACAATACTCTTCCTACGGCAGCCACGGGTCTCTCTCCATTCCATTGTGTCAATGGTTTCCAGCCTCCGCTTTTCCCAAACAACGAGGAAGAAGTAACGGTACCATCGGCTCATGCCATGATCAGACGTTGTCGCCGAGTTTGGGCTGGTGCTCGCCAGTCTCTTCTCCGAAGTTCAGCTCGGATGAAGGCTGTTGCAGACGTCCATCGCAGGGTTGCTCCCTCCTACAGACCAGGCCAAAAGGTTTGGCTTTCCACCAAGGACTTACCACTCCATGTCGAATCTAAGAAACTGGCTCCGAGATTTTTGGGTCCTTTTCCGGTGTCCAGAGTCATCAACCCGGTGTCTGTACGCTTGCAACTCCCCAGGACTATGAGAGTGCATCTGACGTTTCACGTCAGTAAGATCAAGCCAGTGTGTGAAAGCACACTTGTTCCCGCCTCCACCGCCCCAGTTCTTTGAAGGTGGTGAGGTTTACAAGGTCCGTAAGTTGCTGGAGGTCCGTAATAGGGGGAGGGGGAAGCAATTCCTGGTAGACTGGAAGGGTTACGGCCCTGAGGCTAGAAGCTGGGTAGCTGCTTCATTTATTGTAGACAAGACTCTTATCCAAGATTTTTACAATCAGCCTGGGCCATCAGGAGTCGGCCCTAGAGGGGGGGTACTGTTGTGCACCGACAGAAATGTTAAGAGAGTTTCATTTTTATGCTGTGTTATGGTTGTGTTGTTTTGTCACTCACCATTTACCTCTCATTCCAGGCTTCCTGATTATCCACCTCCATCGCTCCATGAAGGCAGCGCTCAGAGCCGGCCTGAAGGACGGAAATTGGGTCGACAAGCTGCCTTGGGTGATGCTGGGCCTGCGGACCGCGCCCAAGGAAGATCTGCAGTGTTCCACGGCTGAGATGGTCTACGGCCAGCCGCTGAGAGTTCCAGGGGATTTCCTCCCTACCACATTGGTTCCCTGGTTGGCGTCAGCACAGCGGGTTTGCCTGCAGGACAGCGCCGAATCTTTTGCTCCGATTCCTACTGCCCAACATGGTACTCAGGTGTCCCGGGTTCCCGCAGATCTCCGCTCGGCGGAGCACGTTTTCAGACGGCACGATGCACACAGGGGTCCTCTACGGCCTCCTTACGACGGACCTTTCCATGTTTTGGAGCACGAGGACAAGAACTTCGTGGTCGACCTGGGTGGTAAGGCCGAGCGCGTTTCTGTAGACCAGTTGAAGGCGGCCCATTTGGATTTGGGCCAGCCGGTGGTGCTGGCACGACCTCCTCGACGAGGGCGTCCCCCGGCCTTGGTCCCTGTCACTGACTTGAGGCCTGTTGTTCCGGTCTCGCCTCTTCCGGAGGCCGCACGTGCTGAGGTCGTTTTCCCCACTCCCGTGCTCAGGAGTCGTGGGGGTCGACCTGTCGTTCCGCCCCGCCACGCGGATTTTGTTTATGGGTGAAATCTGGGGGGGCTTGTGTGTTGACACGTTATTAGACATAATTCACCATTGAGATTATTGTGTTGCAACCCGGACCCGTTATTGAGGGTACCGGGGTTTGATGTCATTCATGCTAGCTTGTCAGACGGATGGATAATAAAGTGTGGAAGTCCATTCTGAATACACCGCCTCCGACTCCCTTTCATCGGTGCTACAATATACTGTTATTTCACACACGCAAAATGGATGCTGTTTTGTTGTTCTGCACACATTGTTCTGTGAGACAAGTAAACAATGGGAATATCGTGTTGGTGAACACGTATCAATAGATTAATTGTATTTCGTGACTATAACACGGCAGTATATAAATAAAGCTGTATTGTATATCAACTCAGTCTATATATATATATATATATATATATATATATATATATATATATATATATATATATATATATATATACTGTTATTTCACACATGCTAAATGGAGGAATTATTTCTGATTTGAGTTACATTTTTGAAAGAATAAGCCAGTGAAGTAATCTATTTGTTTTTTCCACATTTGTTTTCACAGTGATGAAGACCAGTATCAAATGGCTTCTGGATCACAGCCATCAACATCTGCCTCATCCGAGCTACGACGTGCATCAGATCAGCATACAGTTGCCCCAGAGCCATCAACATCTGCCTCATCCGAGCTACGATGTGCATCAGATCAGCATACAGTTGCCCCAGAGCCATCAACATCTGCCTCATCCGAGCTACGATGTGCATCAGATCAGCATACAGTTGCCCCAGAGCCATCAACATCCAAGCTACGCCGCCGGATGTCTGCACCAGTAATAACTCAGCCTCCCTCTGCATCTTCTGATTCTGAACCATCATTTGAGCTGCCCAGCAAAAGAAAAGGGAAAGCATCGAAAAAAGCTGTAAATCCCAGGAAGCGTGGCCGAGGTGGGTCGTCCGCTTCCAGAACGACAGAGGAAGAACTCGGGTGGCACAACAAAGAGGAGGATGACCAAACACCAGAGCCACTGAGGTTCATGCCAGCCAGGATCCCAGGGCCAGCGTTGGACACAACTGCACCATGGTCTCCCCTTCAGCTTTTCAGACTATTTTTTAGCCATGCCGTGGTTCATACAATCATTGCCAACACAAACGCCCTGAATAGAGTGCAGGGTGGAAAGAAGTATGTTTGGAAAGTGCTGACTTTCAAGGATTTTTATATTTTCCTGTCCATTATCGTTTTCACAGGCCTAGTTAACGTTCACAACCAATCAGACAACTGGAAGACAACATTTCCATATGACTTCAAATTCCCAGGTGATACGATGTCCCGGCAACGCTTCCAATCCATCATGTGGTCATTGCACCTGAGCGACCCTAAAGAAGACGAAGAAAATGATCGCAAAAGGAACACCGCAGAGTACGACAGACTTTTCAAAATAAAGCCCCTGTACACTGAAATCACTGCTGCCTGCAAAGCACATTTCCAGCCCTATCAAAAAATTTCAATAGATGAAAGGATGGTCGCCTCCAAAGCCTGCATAAGCATGAAGCAGTACCTGAAGGATAAGCCAACAAAGTGAGGTTACAAGCTGTTCCATGTGTATGCCGTGGAGGAATCCGCCAGCACATGGAACTTCTTTGTGTACACAGGGAAGAGTACGTTCTTCTCAGGCCAGGTACTCAGCTACTCCTCCGTGATTGACCTCCTGCCTTTCCCTCTGCTCGGTGGGGGCTACACACTCTTTGTGGACAACTTTTACAGAAGCCCTGCCCTCTTTGGGGATTTGTTCGAAAAAAACATTGGCTGTTGTGGGACCATTCGAAAAAATCGAGTTGGTTTTCCACAGACTGTGTTGAACGACCTTCCGAAAAAGGCTGAAAGGGGAGATCTGCGTTGGATAAGGAGAAGCGAGCTCCTGTTTGTGAAGTGGATGGACAGCCGTGAAGTGACCATGTGCTCCACAGTGCATGCAGCCTTCAGTGGACAGACTGTCAGGAGGAAAGTGAAACAGGCTGGTGTGTGGCAGACTAAGATTGTTACCGTTCCTGACGCTGTGGTGGACTACAACAGAAGCATGGGCGGCGTGGATGTGTCCGATGCTTTGATTGGGTACTACAGCGTTCACCACAAAACCATGAAATGGTACAAGACTTTTTTTTACCATTTTGCTGTACCTGATGCAGAGGCACTGACTGCTTGTCTGATTTTCTGAATGTTGTCAGTGAAGAAGGAGGCAAAGTCATTGCAGGCCCTGGTGGATAGAAATGCAGAGGCTATTGACACTGGGGGGTTTGTTAGTCTGTCGACAGTAGAAAATAAGGCATGTGTGTTGTTTTTGTTTTTGGCAATGATGTCAGAGAAGAAAGACTGTCGTGCATTTTTCAATTCCAAATTATAAAGGCCAAGTCTCTCTTTATAGATTTCAAAGTGAACCTGGAGATTTGTTTTTCGCCACCTACGTTCAGCTTTTCGACACTCTTTTTTTTCTGTTTTCACGGTCATGGTCTTTCTCCATGGAGATATTTTCTTGCCAATCACTTCCTTTATCTTAGTTGGAGCAATGGCATCTATAACATTTTAAATTTTTGAATTAAAATGATCTACTAGCTCATCTAATGAGATGTTAGCAGGGGCAAGTGTGGAAGAAAAATTCTGAGTAAACATTTCCCTAGTATTTTCAGTTTAATGTCACTTTGTGGTTACCTCTTTTTGAACATTTTTGTGAACAGAAATAGAGCCCTCAAAGAAAACACAGGAATGATCAGAGAGTGCAACATCAGTCACCACAACCTTAGAGATATTCAGACCCTTTGAGATAATTAAGTCCAGAGGGTGCCCCTTATTGTGCGTGGGCTCCGTCACATGCTGAGTCAGTCCATAGTTATCAAGAACACAAAACAGTTCTTTAGCCCCTCTGTCCAGGGGGTTGTCAACATGGATGTTAAAATCACCAACAATGACGAGACGGTCAAAGTCAATACACACTATAGACAGCAGTTCAGTAAAGTCATCAAAAAAGCTTGCACAGTATTTGGGTGGTCTAAAGATATTTAGGAACAGAGCTCGAGAGGAGCATTTCAGCTGAAGGGCCACATATTCAAAAGACGCAAAGTTCCCATAAGATGTCTTCCTGCATTGAAGGGAATCATTGAACAAAATAGCAACTCCACCTCCTTTCTTAAGCATTCTTTCCTGACTCATAAAACTAAAGTTGGGAGGGGTTGATTCGATAAGAACAGCTGTGCTGTTATTTTGTTCAATCCAAGTTTCCGTTAAAAACATAAAATCGAGATTGTGCTCAGTGATAAAATCATTGATTAAAAATGTTTTACCTGCCAAAGACCTGACATTTAATAAAGCTAGTTTAAGTTTGTTAAATACACTATCAGTCAGATTTTTTGTGACAAGCTGTGGCTGACATGGAATCACTGCTAAATTTGATAAACTCACACAAACGTTTGAGCACTTCCTGTTTCTAAGCTGATTCACCGCTCTTGATCTATTACCTATCAACACAGATATCTGCAAAGCTACTGGCAGGCAGGGCCCCGGCTTGTCCTGGAAAGAGCTGAGAGTGCCATACGCCCTTGAGCCTGGACCCAGCATATATCAGTTAGAGTTTGCTGCGTTTTGTACACACACATCCTTCTCAGGCTTCTGAGACCGCAGATTCTTGAAGGGGGGGGGGGGAGGACGTTTTGGTACGGATGATTGTGGTAGGCATGGTGATGAAGACGGGGGAGATGTTGCGCGTCTCTGCTTCGGTGATTCTGGTGGGCGTCGTTGAGGGACGGGGGTCAAGGACATGTGCCAACCCTGTATCGCCTTCATTTTCATGAACTCCAGGAAGGAATTGGTGCAACCCTGTGTATTTCCTTCATGTGGTCATCGAACTCCAGGGGGGGGGCGAGTGTGAAAGGGTGAGCGGAGAGAAGAGAGCGCAGGGGGATGAGGGAAGAGTATCCTCAAAGGTGTTGGTAGGGGGGGTGAGGGGCGTTGGAGACTCCTCCATTTGTGTCATAGGTCTCCCATAATCAAAACATTCCTCAGGCGGGCGCAGTGATACTTCTTCAAGGTTTTCTGCGCGATGTGTTGTGTCTTTCTCCTGTTTTGATTCCTCTTGTTGCTTGTCCTTGGCAGAGGGAACATATTGATGATGCAGGCACTTGAATATGTTAGAGATAAACAATTTCACTCCTGACTTGTTCAGGCAAACTCCATCTGCCTTAAAAAGATGTCTGCGGTCCCAGAAAAAGTTAAAATTGTCAATAAAATGGACAGAATGGTCAGTACAGGCAGTTGAAAGCCAAGTGTTCAGTGCAAACAATCTGGTGAATCTCTCCACTCCTCTTCTGACTGGCGGTAGAGGGCCACTGATGAACACCTCCGCATTTAGAGAGCTGACAGTTTCCAACAGACATTTAAAGTCTTCTTTCAGCACTTTTGACTTAGCACAGAACTCACGGTATAAATACTTTATTACTTATCGGATCTGCACAAACAAGATATCAGATTAAAGCTGAGATTCCACAGATTCTAGAGGTATAAGCATCATCACTGTGCGACCAAAACTCAGGGCAGCGAAGGCAAACCCAGACAACACACCACGTAGCTTTACTGAGCCAAAACGGCAAATATGTCTTACCTTTGCTGTTGTTCTGATCAAAAGTTGTGTTCAACGGCATTAAAACGATAAAAACGCTGCTGAAGGTTAATCCAATGTCTCTGTGTCCCTTTGAAATGATTACTGATAATCCATCATCATATTTATGGCTATAACCTAGTTTTCAGTTTTCAGAGCGTAACATAGCTTTCGGTTTGGGCAAGCTGCGTGCGTGTAAGAAATAAAATCAATGTTTATATGGCGTAATTTAAACTAAATACACTGTTTTAATTTAAAGCGGTTTTATTCTGAAAACCGGAAGTTCACACAATGACTCGGGAGTGTTGCGAGTAAAAATTGTTAGCTTCAATTTAAGGTTAGCATTAGCATGTGGCTAAAGACTACATTTTGAAACAGTGAATTCAAGGTGAAATGATAAGTGGTGTTGTACACTAAACACACTGTCTTTAACCCTCACTTATTGACATTGCAAAACTTATATTAGGGAATGTTTAAATAACCACAGACATTAGAATATTGTAAATTAACAACAGAAAAACGCCAGGAAATGCCTTGGGCCCACCCCTCGTCGACGCCGGCCAATAGGAGAAGACTACAGATGATAACCCGTGATGGAGAGAGGAAAACGCTCTCTTTCACCCGGCTGACCCCACGCGAACGGGAGCAACAGCTGGGAGGAAACAGCCGCCATCTTGCACATTTCATTGTATTATTCGCATCATTTGTTTAATTAAATGCTGTTAACTTTTAAGAAAGCTTCCTTGGACTATTTTCAGCTAATCCTGCTCTCAGGTTTAAATCACCGTTAACATGCGCATCACTCTCACTCCTCAATGGTAACGTGTAGGTGGATTTAGGAACTTCCCTCTCGATTCTATGGGCTCTAACGGTTCAAAAGAGGTGTCAATCATCAAAATCGACCGAGGGGGGCCAGAGATATGGCAAATCCACCCAAATGACCCCAGAAGTGGGTTTCTTTTTGCTAAACCTCTCTAAAAAGGTCAAATGTCACTTGTTTTGTATCAATCTTGATACAGGGTACTTATTATATGTTATAGTTTGGATTCCTAAAGCTTTTAGTCTACTATCCCATCATTCAAGGGTGGTTTTCACTATAAGTAATGTTTGAGAAAAAAGATTATTAATTTACCCCTTTTAGAAGTGAAGATATAGTCATTTGTTCTGGGAATGTCATTTTCGAGCCTGAGACCTGAAAAACAGCTTGGGGCTTAACTGGTTAAGAGAAGGAATTTACAATTAAAAGGCTGATCATGGTTAACGTGTGTTGCTAACTTTATCCGGTATCCTAGCCTAATCTGTTATTGTTCCCTAAATCTACTCATTTAGAGGGGGATAATCGAGATGACGCAACTCTCTCTTTATACGGCTTTGGTTTACGTCAGTATGAGAACAGATGTTAATCCTTGATGTCGGGGGGGCTGGATTGGCACACCAACCTATAGATAGCGTGCCAGATATAAGTGTGATTAGCGCTTCTAGCAATTCATTGGATGTTTAAACTATAAGCAATATACATTTCTGTTATACATTTGTCGTATCATTCCTGCAGTAGTTAACATCATAACACAAGCCAATATAAAACACTCACGTCTGCTCTCCCGTCTCCGGTTCCAAGGTCCGTCACTGTAAACCATCAATCAATCAATCAATGTTTATTTATATAGCCCAATATCACAAATGTTACATTTGTCTCAGTGGACTTCACAGTTTGTACAGAATATCAGTAGGCAATACGACACCCTCTGTCCTTAGACCCTCACATCGTACAAGGAAAAACTTCCAGAAAAAGGAAAAACCCCACAGTTTAAAGGGGGAAAAAAAAAAAAAAAAATGGGAGAAACCTCAGGGAGAGCAACAGAGGAGGGATCCCTCTCCCAGGACGGACAGACGTGCAATAGATGCCGTGTGTAAATTGAGAAGATAATACATTTACAACATAGGTAGTCCAAATGTTTGGAAATGCATGTGTCTATAATAAGAAGATGAATCCACGAGGATATCCATCCAGGACTTATGATCCAGGACCACAGCAACAGGCACAGCCATGACTCAAGATCCAGGGCTCGCGATCCAGGACTCAGGACCACAGCAACAGGATCAGCCACGACTCAGGGTCCCGGCATAGATAGACACCAAAAAGAAATTTGGGGAAGCTGGGTTATTCGGAACATGAGAGTACACAGGTACAGACAGAGAGAAGGAAGAAGTAAAGTAAAGTGTCCCCCGACAAACTAAGCCTATAGCAGCTAAACTAGGGGCTGAATCTAATCAGCCCTAACTATAAGCTTTATCAAAAAGGAAGGTCTTAAGCGCACTCTTAAAAACGGATAGGGTGTCTGCCGCCCGAACACAAACTGGAAGCTGATTCCACAAATGTGGAGCTTGATAGAAAAGGCTCTGGCTCCCATTGTACTTTTAGAGACTCTAGGAACAACCAACAACCCTGCATTCTTGGAACGCAATGCCCTAGTAGGACAGTAGGGTATAATGAGTTCTTTAAGGTAAGATGGCGCCTGCCCATTAAGGGCTTTGTAGGCGAGAAGAAGAATTTTAAATTCTATCCTATGTTCTATAGGGAGCCAGTGTAAGGCAGCCAGAACAGGAGTAATGTGGTCCCTTTTCCTAACTCTGGTTAGTACACGTGCTGCAGCATTTTGAATCAGCTGAAGCGACTTAACTGACTTCTTGGTACACCCTGATAATAGAGAGTTACAATAATCTAGCCTTGAAGTAACAAATGCATGGACTAGTTTCTCTGCATCGTTTTGAGGCAAGATATGCCTGATTTTTGCAATGTTACGTAGATGGAAGTAGGCGGTCCTTGAAATAGATTTTATGTGGGCGTTAAAGGATAAATCCTGATCAAATATAACACCAAGATTCCTTACAGTCTCACTGGAGGCCAAATTAATGCCATCCATAGTTAGTATATCTTTAGATAATTTGTTTCGTAGATTCTTTGGGCCGAGTACAATAACTTCAGTTTTGGCCGTGTTTAACATCAAAAAGTTTAAAGTCATCCACGTTTTTAAGTCCTTAAGGCAGTCTTGAATTTTATTTAGATGATTAATTTCATCAGGCTTGATTGATAAATATAGTTGAGTATCATCCGCATAACAATGAAACTGTACAGAATGATTCCTTATAAATTGCCTAACGGAAGCATATATAATGTGAACAAAATAGGTCCAAGCACTGAGCCCTGTGGCACTCCATGGCTAACTTTGGTTTGCATGGAAGATTTATCGTTGACACATACAAACTGAGAGCGTTCAGATAGATAGGACCTAAACCAGCCTAAAGCAGTTCCCTTTATGCCAACTAAGTGCTCTAGTCTTTGCAATAGGATATCATGGTCGATAGTATCAAATGCAGCACTGAGATCGAGTAAGACAAGAATAGAGACAAGTCCTTTGTCTGAGGCTATTAGAAGGTCATTTGTGACTTTAACCAGAGCTGTCTCTGTGCTATGATGTGTTCTAAAGCCAGACTGAAAATCTTCAAATAAATCATTGTTTTTAAGTAATCACACAACTGTTTTGCGACCGCTTTCTCAAGAATTTTTGAGAGGAACGGAAGATTAGAAATAGGTCTATAGTTGGCTAAAACCTCTGGATCGAGGTTGTGCTTTTTAAGAAGCGGTTTTATCACTGCTACTTTAAATGATTGTGGAACATAGCCCGATAATAAAGACTCATAATATTTAATAAACAGGTGCTAATTAATGGAAAAACTTCCTTTAACAGCTTAGTTGGAATCGGGTCTAAGATACACGTTGATGGTTTAGAAGAAAGAATCATTGAATTCAATTGTTCAAGGTTTATGGCTGAAAAGCATTCTAATTTACTATCTAGTGTAATATTAGAACTTACGTTTCCGGGAGCTGTTGATAACACTATACTGGTCGAAGGCAAGAGGTCATTAATTTTGTTTCTAAGAGTAACAATTTTATCGTTAAAAAAGCACATAAAATCATTACTACTGAGTGCTATGGGAATAGAAGGCTCAGTAGAGCTGTGGCTCTCTGTCAGCCTGGCTACAGTGCTGAAAAGAAATCTTGCATTATTCTTATTCTCATCTATTAATGAAGAGTAGTAAGCTGCTCTCGCTTTACGCAGTGCTTTCTTATATTCATTGAGAGTAATATGCCAAATTAAACGAGATTCTTCGAGTTTAGTGGAACGCCATATCCTTTCAAGTTGTCTCGACTTTTGCTTTATTTTGCGAGTTTCGGCATTATGCCATGGAGCTAGTCTATGTTGTTTTATTTTCTTCTTTTTCAAAGGAGCAACAGAGTCTAATTTTATTCGCAGCGCATCTGTAGCACTATCAACAACATGATCAATTTGGGGTGGTGTACATTTTGTATAAGTTTCCTCCCTTACATGCAGACAAGCTATCGAGTTAAGTATTGGTGGAATCTCTTCTTTAAATTTGGCTATAGCACTAACAGATAGGTTTCTGCTGCAGGAACTTTTGACTAATGGTTTGTAGTCTAGTAACAGTACTTCAAAAGTTACTAAGAAATGGTCGGATAAAGCAGGATTATGCGGTTCGACTAATAGTTGCTCAATTTCAATACCATAAGTCAGAACAAGGTCGAGAGTGTGATTATAGCAGTGGGTTGGTTTATTTACACTCTGACGGAAACCAATAGAGTCTAATATAGAGTTAAATGCAACAGTAAGGCTATTTTTATCATCGTCAACATGAATATTAAAGTCACCTACGATAATTACTTTATCTGTTTTAAGAACCAAAGTTGATAAAAACTCAGAGAATTCTGTTAAGAATTCTGAATAAGGACCTGGTGCACGGTACACTGTAACAAATAAGATTGGATGCAAAGTTTTCCAGGTCGGATGCGTAAGACTAAAAACAAGACTTTCAAAGGAGGTATAATTTAATTTTGGTTTAGTATTGATAAGTAAATTTGAGTCAAAGATGGCTGCAACTCCACCTCCTCGGCCTGTGCCTCGAGCAATATGAGTATTGATATGGCTGGGTGGAGTGGCTTCATTTATGCTGACATATTCTTCATGTCTCAACCAAGTTTCAGTGAGACAGCAAATATCAATATTATAATCTGATATTAAATCATTTACCAATATTGCTTTAGATGCTAGAGATCTTATATTTAAGAGACCACATTTAATCTTCCTGTTTTGTTGCACTGTAGTAGTTGTTACATTTACTTTTATTAGGTTATTATGTATGACACCTCTATTAGGCTTCATCTTAAATTGTCCTTGGGCAGACACACACACCGTTAATATTGGGTATTTTATTGGGTTCGGGATTCCTATGGATGACTGCCCAGGAGAGAGCGCAGAGAAGCGTGTAAGACTGCGACTCCGCCTCCTGGTCTCAACTCCAGTTTGTCATGGATTAAGTCCACAAATCCCTGAAATGTTTGCCGAAATGAGATGTGCACCTTCCAAAGTAGGATGAATGCCGTCTCTCTTAATCAGACCAGGTTTTCCCCAGAAGGCTGTCCAATTATTTACGAAGCCCACATCGTTTGCTGGGCACCACCAAGACAACCAGCGCTGAAATGATGATATGCGGCTATACATGTCGTCATTGATCAGATTGGGGAGGGGACCAGAGAAAATTACGGTGTCCGACATTGTTTTAGCATATCTACACACCGACGCCACATTAAGTTTAGTGCATTCTGATTGGCGTAAACGAACATCATTACCACCGACGTGAATAACAATCCTACTGTATTTACGTTTATTTTTAGCCAGCAGTTTAAGATGCGCCTCAACGTCGCCCGCTCTGGCCCCCGGAATGCATGTGACTGTGGAGGCTTTGGTCTCTAAATTCACGTATCTCATAATAGAGCTACCAATAACCAGAGTTGACTCCTCAGCGGGTGCCTCGCTGAGTGGGGAAAATTTGTTAGATACGTGAACGGGTTGGTGGGGACCTGTGGGTCTCCTGTAATGCCTCTTCTGAACAGTCACCCAGTCTCCCTGCTGCTCGGGAGTTGTCGGGGACGGCTAGTAGGAGCTACCTCTTGCCGGTCCGCACAGACTAACATGGGCTTTACTGTAGCTGAGTTACTTTCTAAAATGCGGAGCCGGGCTTCTATGGCTATGATTCCCGCCTCCAACCTAACAACTATACTACATTTAACACATGTATCGGTACCAGTAAAGGAGGTAGGGAAGTAACCAAACATGAGACAGGTAGAGCAGGAAATAGCACCCGAGGGTGGGGAAGGAGCCATGGCTAGCTATCAAGCTAAAGTAGCTACCGTTAGCAAACCCGAAAAGAGTGTAGGCAACTGTGGAGTTACAGTCGCTAAGAGAAGGAGAGTTGTGGGTGCTTAAGCTGTAGTAACGTGTGATTACAACGTCAGGCAGTTGCCGTGATCAAGAGTTTTAAAACGATCGATTAAGTTAAAATAATATAAGCTATCAGCAGCAGAACAGGCACACAGGATACCCAGAGGTGACAACCGGAAGTTACAACACGCTTACCGCAACAGTGAGGGTCCGTGTAGAAAACCCGGGGAAACGGCAAACCCTCTTTTATCGTTCCGGATGGGGTTAAAGAGCAGGATGGAGGCAGGGGTGGTTTTATATCGTGTATATTTATGTTGTTGGTTTATAATATTTTTCCTTTCATTAGGTATAATTTAATTAATGGATGTTTGTTATTTTCAAATAATGTTTATTTTTCTTTAACTGGTTTATCACTATCCGGACTAACCATCTTTGCATATACCACCCCTTTTGATGGTACAGTCTAATTGTTTGGCCTATAAAAGGTGGCTTGTTGTGCTCATTGAGAGGTGGGATAGTGCTGGAGAAAGTCGTATGGAATATGAAGTCTATTGATTCTATCTTAATCGTGTACAAATTATTAATAAATTCCCACACTGGGTTGTATTTGGACATTCAAGGTTCAAGGTTTTTATTTGTCATACAAACAATAGCTACAGTGTAGTTATGACGATGAAAATCTTCACAGGCTCCTCCAACAGTGCAACACAATAAAACAGATAAACAGAGAAATATAGTGCAAGTAAATAGTAAATAGTAAATACAAAAAGAAAAATAGTTTAAAAAAGTGAAAGAGTGCAATAAGAGTCTATATGCAAGTTATTGGAATATGATATATTAGATAAATAGATACAAAATGTCTAAGTAGCAGCCAGATGAATATTATGGTTGTTGTTTCAGCAGCTCAGGTGTTTAACAGATGTTGTTTCAACAGTTCAGGTGTTTAACAGTCTTATGGCCTGTGGGATGAAACTGTCTCTGAGTCTGGTGGTTTTAGTCCGGATGCTGCGGTACCGCCTGCCAGACGGCAGCAGACAAAACAGTTTGTGGCTGGGGTGATGGGGGTCTTTGATAATCCTGAGGGCTTTCTTCCTGAGCTGCTGGGAGTAAAGGTCCTCCATGGAGGGCAGCTCCGTCCTGGTGATGTTCTGTGCAGTTTTCACCACCCTCTGTAAAGCCTTACAATTGAGGGCGGTGCAGCTGCCGTACCAGGCCATGATGCAGCCAGTCAGGATACTCTCTATGGTGCACCTGTAGAAGGTCAGGATACTCTCTATGGTGCACCTGTAGAAGGTCAGGATACTCTCTATGGTGCACCTGTAGAAGTTGCAGAGTATCCTGGAGTCCATGTTGAACCTCCTCAGCCTGCGGAGGAAGAAGAGCCGCTGTCAAGCTTTTTAGGTGATGGTGGTGGTGTGAAGAGTCCATGTCAGGTCCTGATGTGGACACCGAGGAACCTGAAGCTGCTGACTCTCTCTACCGCAGTCCCATTGATGGCGATGGGGGCGTGACCCTCTGTCTGCTGCTTCCTTTAGTCCACAATCAGCTTCTTGGTTTCGCTGACGTTCAGATGGAGGTTGTTATCCTGCCACCAAGATGTCAGGTTTTCGACCTCCTCTCTGTACGCCGTCTCGTCGCCGTCTGATCTGGCCGATGACGGTCGTGTCGTCAGCAAACTTCACGATGGTGTTGGAGCTGTGTGTGGCCACGCAGTCGTGTGTGATCAGGGAGTAGAGGAGAGGGCTGAGCATGCAGCTTGAGGGGCTCCGGTGTTGAGGATCAGAGTGGAAGATGTGATGTTTCCCACCCGCACTGGGGTCTGCCCGTCAGGAAGTTCAGAATCCAGTCACAGAGGGCGCTGTTGAGCCCGAGGTCTCTGAGCTTGATGACCAGCTTGGAGGGCACAATGGTGTTGAAGGCTGAACTGTAATCAATGAACAGCATTCTCACATATATGTTCCTCTGGTCCAGGTGTGAGAGGGCAGTGTGGATGGTGAGGGCTATGGCATCGTCTGTGGACCTGTTTGCTCTGTAGGCAAACTGCAGGGGGTCCAGAGAGTCAGGGAGGGAGGAGGTGATGAAGGTTTTGACTAACCGCTCAAAGCACTTCATGATGATGGAAGTGAGTGCTACTGGGCGGTGGTCGTTGAGGCTGGTGATTTTTGTCTTTTTGGGGACAGGAACGATGGTGGAGTGTTTGAAGCATGTGGGGACTACAGACTGCAGCAGGGACCTGTTGAAGATGTCTGTGAACACCTCTGCCAGCTGAACTGCACACACCCTGAGAAAACGGCCAGGGATGCCATCAGGTCCAGGAGCCTTGTGTGGGTTAACCCTTTTAAAGGATTTGCACACATCTGCCCTGTTTAAAACAAAAGGGCAGGGCTCCTGATCCTTCTGCACCCCCAGCCTGGCTGCTGTCGAAGCGAGCAAAAAAACTGTTCAGCTCATCTGGGAGAGATGCGCACGCAGACACTCCCGCAGCACCCCCCGCTGCTCCTTTGTAGTCTGTCATTGTTCTTAGTCCCGCCCACATGTTCTGGGTGTTACAGCCTTTGAAGTCAGACTCCACCTTGTCTTTGTATTGTCTCTTTGCACTGCTGATAGCTCTCCGGAGTTCATAATAGATTTCCTGTACTCCTCCAAATCTCCAGCTCTGTGCGCGATAGTGCGCGCTTTCAGCTTGCCGCGCACCTCGCCGTTTATCCAGGGCTTTTGATTCGGGAATGTTCGTACAGAAACCTTCGGTACCACGTCATCGATGCATTTCCCAATGTAGCAGATGACCGTGTCCGTGTGTGTGTTGATGTTGTTGTCCTCAAACACACTCCACTCCGTAGATGCAAAGCAATCCTGCAGAGCTGAGTCTGACTCCTCACTCCATCGTTGTTCTGTCCTTGTTACCGGTCTGTCCCGTTTAAGCAGGCAGCAGCAGCAGTGAGATGTGGTCTGATTTGCCGAAGGGAGGGCGAGGGAGAGCCTTATATCCATGTTGAAAAGGGGAATAAACATGGTCCAGTATGTTTCCCCCGCGCGTCGGGCAGCTGATGTATTGGTAGTACTTCGGCAGCACCTTTTTCATGTTAGCGGTGTTAAAATCCCCGGCCACAACGAATGCCGCCTCTGGCCGTGAAATCTCGGTCTTGTCGATAATCCCAAACAGCTGATCGAGTACCGTGTTGTTGTCGGCGAGCGGCAGAATATACACTGATGTAATCACAACAGATGTAAATTCTCTCGGCAGGTGAAAAGCCCGGCATGTGATCATGCGGTGCTCTAAATGAGTGGAACAGTCCGAAGAAACAATCCTCACATCTGTACACCAGTTCTTGTTAATCATGACACAGACACCACCTCCCTTACTTTTCCCAGAGTTAACTGTCCGGTCCTGGTGAAAATAGTGAATCCGTCAGGAACAATGGCGGAGTCCTAGATAGCGGGGTTGAGCCAAGTCTCAGTGAGAATGAACACGTTACAGTTCTTAATGTCCCGTTGAAAAGCAATCCGACTTCTGAGTTCATCTAGCTTATTTTCAATCGATTGAACATTAGCCAGAAGAATACTCGGAAGAGGGGGTCGGTTTTCTCGTTTCCTCAGTCTGACCAGCTTGGTCTTCCTCAGGTAGGACAGCCATGGAGAATCTCCATTGTCTGTCGGTGGGCTATTGTCCACAAAGTTTCTGATGTGAAGAAGTTCCTCTCTGCTATATTGTATAGCAGAGTTGGTGCCGTCGGCTTGCATGTTGCGAACCATGTTAAAAGCAAACGGCAAAAAGTAAATAAACACTAAAAAAATACGAAAAAGGGCAAAGTTGGAGAGGAGCCAAAAGACAATGCGGCCATCTTCACCGGCGCATATCAATACATCTGCCTCTGCCTCCTTAGTTTGGTCTGGCCGCTCACTTGTCAACTTCACAATGACAAGTCCAGAACTGTAGAAAAAAGTGAAAAAGAAGACAGTAGAAAGAGTGAAAAATCCGCAGTTGAAAACAGTGGAGAAAAGTAAAAAAAAGAAAGTGAAAACATTTGAAACAGGTGACAAGTGTCGACTACTGTCGAAAAAAGTGAAAAAAACGACAGATGAAAAAAGTTAAAGAAAACAGAACAAAAAAGTGAAAAAAGTGACAAGTAAGCAACTGTCGAAAAAAGTGAGAAAGACGAAATTCAAAAAAGTGAAAAAGCACGACAGTCAAAACAAACGGAGCAAAAAAGTGAAAAATATGTCATGTCCAAAGAAGTGAAAAGAACGACAGTCGAAAAAAGTGAATAAAAAGAAAGTTGAAAAAAGTGAAAAAGATGAGAAGTCCGGAACTGTCAAAAAAAGTGAGAAAGAAGAAAGTAGAAAAAAGCAAAACAAAACAAAAATCTGAATTTTAGCAGAAAATATCAGATCCAGATTCTTAGTCACCGGTTTCCAAACAAAAGAAAGAATACACACAATTTTTCTGTATGCTGTCCTTCTGTTTTTGAGTAATCCCTTGTGCTTAGTCCCAGATATTACCAACATAATTAATGAGTCTGGGGTATTTTCAGGATATACTGTAAGGTTAACTACGGGAAATCATTGGCGACACCACTTGGGAATTTAAAAAGCTCCGATTTATTTGGACACATTCCTTTCCAATTGGCAACTACTGGGTTCAAATATCTAGGCATTTTCGCCTCCTATAATTTAGAAAATGTGATTAAAATGAATTTGGACCCGGTGGTGAATGGGATCAAAAGAGATCCAAAGAAGGGGCCCTCTACCAATATCACTGCTGGGACCGGTTGCCATCATCAAAATGAATGTGCAACCAAGGCTTTTATATCCAACGCAGATGTTGCCTAATTATATGCCAGCTAAGTTTTTAAATCACTTCATAGTATAAAAGGTACATTTGTGTGGAAATCTAAACGCCCAAGACTTAAGCTGGAGAAATTGCAACTACCGTTCGATAAAGGGGGATTAGCACTTCCCAACATTATGTTTATCTCTGGGCGTCACAACTTAAATATATTACAGAATGGTTAAGAAATGATCCTAATTCTACATTTCTTCATTTGGAAAATATAGGGTGTGAGCCCGCATTCTTAAACATGCCATTTATAAAGATAACTTTATTGTTAGAAATACTCTTAAAATATGGAATCAGGTACGTAGGTATTTTGGGATAATAAATCAATACTCTTTATTGATCCCAATTTGGGAAATGTTTGTGTTGCAGCAGCATAAAAGACCATTGTCCAATAAAAATGTAAAAGACTATAAATAAACAAGAAAGTAGAGAATATACATGTTGAATTTACAAATGAACAATAACAAAAACAAAATATAAAGCAAGTAATTAGTCATCTAATGAGGTCGTGCCCTAAAATTGTATATTTTTGGGAGTCGGTGCAAACTGAGATCAGAAAAGTGTTTGGAATAGATATACCTTTTAACTTATATAACTTTGTCCTCGGATCAGATTTAAAATACAAATGTAGACATATGGCATATTATTTGTATTGCTCTGTATAAGTCTGCTCAAGTGTTATAACTGTGGGCGTAAATATAACTTACACATGAGTGAGTTCTAGGTTGCTACTGTTGCTGTGTGTCTTCTTTTGTCATTGTGTGTTGTCACTGTGTTGTGGGTTTTATTATGTTGATGTTGTTGTCCCGAATGTTTTTGGTATGGTCTCACCTGAAAAGAAAGTGAAAGAAAGCACAGGTCCGGACTTGTTGAAAAATATACGACAGCCTGAAAAAGTGAAGAAAACAGTCAAAAAAGTTTCAAAAAACGGTCAAAGAAATGTCAAAAAAGTGAAACCTGTTGAAAAAAGTGAAAAAAAGACGGTGGAAAAACAGGTCAATAAATGAAAATTCCTCTGGAAAAAAATACGACATTCTTAAAAAGTGAAAAAACAAATCGGACCTGTAGTAAGAAGTGACAACAAAGACTGTATCCGCATCTGTGGGAAAAGTGGAACAAAAACCAAATACCCAAAAATGGACCTTTTTGAGAAACAAACAAAAAAACACTCAAAGAATTAGAAAGATAGGACAGTCAAAAAGAGTGGAGAAAACAACATGTCCGGAGCTGTCAATTCAAATGAATAATAACAGTTGAAGAAAGTGAAAAAGAATTTCGACAAAAAGAGTGAAAAAAACGACGTGTCCGTGCAATAACCAGAAGGTCCGGAAACACAGAAAGAACGAACGCCCACGCGGTCAAAAAAAGCGAAAACACGACAGCGAAAAAAGTTAGAAAAACTGTTGAATTTCTTTTTTTAAACCGACAGTTTTAAAAAATGGCAGTTCCAGACCGACAGTCGGAACAAGTGAAAGAAAACGACAGGTCAGACCTGAGAACAGTCTTAAAGAGCAAAAGGAACAGGACCTGTCGACCTGTCGACCTGTCGACCTGACGACCTGTCGACCTGACGACCTGACGACCTGTCGACCTTTCGTCCTGTCGACCTGTCGACCTGACGACCTGACGACCTGTCGACCTGTCGACCTTTCGTCCTGACGACCTGTCGACCTGTCGACCTTTCGTCCTGTCGACCTGTCGACCTGTCGACCTGACGACCTGTCGACCTGTCGACCTTTCGTCCTGTCGACCTGTCGACCTGACGACCTGACGACCTGACGACCTGTTCCTTTTGCTCTTTAAGACTGTTCTTTTTTCCTCAATAAATGTGGAATTCTAAGATTTGAACAACAATGTTACAAAACATTTTTGTTAAGTATTATGTCCCACTTTCAGGCACATCTCAATCATATCCTATCCTAAATACCACCGTTTTTGGCACCGTGGGAAAGTTTCAGGAGCAGTGACAGTGAAGCATCAAGAAGATTAGATTAGATAGAAATGAGAAATGATGAAGAGTCCCTGCAGAGTGCTTCAGCAAGAGTTGGAGGTTAATCATAATGAGTGCATATACATAACTGTACCTTTTCCAATGTGTCCTTCTTATTTGATGTTCTTTTTAGCTGATAAAGCAGATCCACTAACATTTATACAAAATGTTGAGTAGCTGGCTGCATTTTTTAAATGTTAATGCTTGTGTTTTGGATCCACTGAAACAACAAACTTATCTGGGGTGCACACAGGACAAATCAAACGCTCCTCTTTGGCAAACCTTGTGAGTTGTTTGCTAGTGAAATATACATATTAAATAGTTTTTAAACAAGCCAGAATAAAGTTATTCACATCCTTACCAATGTCTCCTGGGTTTGACCCTGCATGACACTGGTGAACAGCCATAGATTCTCTCAGGCATTTCTAGAGGCAAATATCATAAATGTGAATTAAGATCATTTGCATTGACTTGGAAATGTAACATTGTGATGTGAAGATTTATCTAACCACTTAAAAAAAAAAAGGGGGAAAAAAGGCTCAATAGCTTTGAAGTATATTGCTGAAGACTCACTGAGGGTCGTCAGAAAGCTGAATAACATTGAGTATACACAAAATGCAAGATCGAAAAATAAGAGACAAAAAGGCATTGTTATATTTGTCAACTAATGATGAAGTCCAAGAATGAAATACATTTTGTTTTGGACACTTATGTTCCCGCAAAACAAGTTGTTGAAGGCTGACTGGTATCTCTGTTGTGAAGGACATGTCTGGTGTGCACGCTTACATCACATGCAGCAGCTGGATTGCTCCCACACTGTTGGCAGATGTGCTTTGCCACATTTTCTTGTGCTGCTGTGGTGTTAACCTGATGGGGGCCTCACATCTATGAGTTTTTACATCATATTGTAAAACTTGATTAACACTTCTCAGTATGATGTGGTGTGGCATAATAATTCTGACAAGAATTGATTTAACTCATTTAACTAACATTATGTCCAGTGTTACTTTTACACTCTGAACATTAGGACTATGTGTTAACTGACTTAGTGTGACTAACAAAAGCAGTTTTATTATTCTCTTTTCTATCATACATGCTGAGCGGTCTGCAGCAGATTATTTTATTGCCTCTTTTTTACCTGCAAATAAAAAATAAAGGAAAAGCATTATTTTATTAACACCATCCACACAAATTGAAAAATATAATCATTGTATAAACCTACATTTAACTTGTGCTGTAGTATTTATATTTTAATTTTAAAAAACATTTTTTTATCTGAAGTTATTTTCATTTTGCATCTCCAGATAGATTTTCTATAAATCTTTACTCGCATCTGGGAAGAGAAATTACACTTGTGAGGTTTAATTGTTCAAGAACATTCTATGATTTCAGATAGACACAAAAATAAGCTTTTCATTAACATATGCATCAGGAAAAGTTATCTTTTTGACCAAGCTTAATGCTTGAAAATATTGAATCAGAAATCATCCTTGATTTCAATGTTATTGACCTAACATGTAGATAGATACCTGTATCCTAGGAGGTATCGGACACTAGCTAAAAGTTGAAGGAGATTTCTTTTGTCCTTGCGGTTGTAGTCCAATTTTGCTACATAAGAGAAACAAGAAAAAGCAGAAAATGTGTCTTTTGTTTCCAGAAAAGTATGGCTTTGGCGAGTATTGCCTTTAATATAATGTGTGCTCATTGCAGACACCTTTCCTGCCAATATCACTGATGTTCTAGATGGGTATTACTCTGGGCAGTTGTATTCACCAGCTGCAAAGTCCTCCTGTCCTGGACACTACACATCCATGTTTCCAGTCATAGCGTTTTCTATTGCTCTTCTGTAATAGTTGAACACGTGTCTGCCTTTCATGATCTGCTTTCAGACACATTTCTCTCCCTGTAGGAAGTCACCCGTTATGCTGCCCTAATAGAGAGTAACACAACGACCCTCTCCTTGGACTTAACAAATAATAAAATGTTAATGTTAAATGCAATAGGTTTCTGTATATTTAGCACATTTAAACAAATGATTTATATTCACTGGTTTTGCATATTAAATGTATGAATGCTTAAACTATTTTTATTTAATCTGCATTTTTGGTAAAGTCCCTCTTGCTAGATCTGAATAAAGGATTGTGCTGCTGTAGTCCTCTCATCAGATATTGGATAAAGGGACCAATAGGCCAAACAATCCATAAAGCTCAAGGCCTAACATTCTAAGTCTGTCATGTTGTAAAATGCTGATTGTGTAGCAGGTTGTGTAGCAGGTTGTGTAGCAGGTTGTGTAGCAGGTGCAGTGGTCGATGTGTGGTGGGAGGGTGGGATGAAGCTGATAAGAGGTTTGCTGGCCTTTAAAAACGTAAAGAAAAGCACACACTGTGCAGAGAGACAAGCATCAGCACTCAGGTAATACTGCACTGTTCATAATAATAATAATAATATTATTAAAAAGTTCCTGTCATTTTGCTTAGAATAGCGTTTGTGCTTTACCTTTTCAGTTCTTCAGTCATCTGTGCCCGGGGACCATTTGTTCTTTGTCTAGCAGCAGTATTCCCATTTTATAAAAAAAAATGTTTGGGTCTCAACAACAGGCTCAATGTGTTGCTCATGTTTGTCACTGTTTTGCGATCGCGTGTTGCACATGTCAGGAAAAGCTTTAATTGCAATGCAAATATCTGGATGCCAGCTACACATAGTGAGCTGATAACATGTTTTATAGACTCTTCTCTTATAGTTGAATAACAGTTTTAAAGATACTGTAAAAGCAACAAGACATTAAATAGTTCATAGGAAAAAAATTACATGAACCATTAAGGTCAATTGCAATGGTGTATACACCTGCTAAATAAATCATTAGTAGTTTGAAAGGAATTTCTTTACTATCATTTAATTCCATGTATCTCCTTTTCTCAACCTTATATATATATATGATCCTTGACTTGTCTCAGCCGAGAAAGGTTTTAAACTCTTTCATCTGCTAAGTGAGTCTGCAAGTCAATGCTAGTTTGCAGAAATGTCCTCTCCTCCTACCCTAGGACTTTGCTCCTGCACAGCAGTCTAAAAGACAATGAGTAAAGAATTTGAAGTTGTTGAATTCCAGTTTCTTGTTTAAACAAGAATCGTATTTTTTTTTATTAATTAAAGCTCCAATTTGCCCTTTATTAAGGATTACGTTTTTATATCTGTATATAAAAATGAATATGCTTTTTTCAAAGCAAATATGAAAATGTATGTAAAAGTACATGTTTGAGGGTTTCATCCTTCTCTGTCCAACAAACAAACGTCTGAAAAAAATAAAAAAATTATATACAAATATTGCAATCAACATTCCAAAACAGATGCAATTTGTTTTGGGTGATATCAGAAATGGCTCACGCTCATACCTCTTAACCCCACCTCTAATATTCGATTTCGAAGATTAAGACTTAAAACAAATGCTTTTTAGGTACACTTACTGGCAACACAATGAAGGCGTTGGCATAAGCTAGCTAGTAGATTAATTTTTTTATCTAATTTTTTTAAATGGCGAGAGGTTCTCAAGACAATAGGTGACAAGTGGTGGGAGTTTTCCACACCATAGATATGTGTGTTTTGAAGGTTAAGAGATAAAAAAAGTAAATGGAAACCCAGTTCAAACAAATCCAGCTGTTACCAGATTAACATTTCACACTCTTTCCTTTGAAGATGATGAAAACTCATTTGGCTAAGCTTGAATTTTTTATAAAGCAGCAGGAAGTAAAAGGCGTCTTATCTACATGATTGTACATGTGTGCACTATTTAACTATTGATAACTTTTTCATAGTAATACTAAAAAAATACCTCATAATGGTGAATGGCTTTTGTTACGTTGTGTCAAGGTAAACTTGAGAGTAACAACAATGATTAAGTGTGAATAAAAGATTACACTTTACAGCGGATTTAACATAGGCAGAAAACTAGTAAAGGTTTTTGTCAAAGTCATCTCATTTGCAGGGCTATGCATTCACCTTGTTTGCACATATCACCGGTGCTCCAGAGTTTACAAAGTTGTAACACAAGTATAAAAAGATAAAGTAATTCCACTGTAGTTTTGGACTCACTCTGTGTTGGGGGGACCACAGTCCTCTACGTAAACTGCCATTTACTATTAATGGAATGGAATACGAATAAGTACTGAACATTTTTAAGTATTAAAAAAAGGAAATGTGTATGTATTTATTTATTTATTTTATAATTGTTTGTGCCCATAACATGGAAGCAGAAAGTAGTCGTAGGCTCCCCTTTATGGTCCCACTGAATCCAAGTAGTTACCATACAAACTCCCTAAACTACCATGAACAAGATGAAGCAGGACATATATAGCCTAATAGTGATTTCTCAGTGACCCCACATGGAAACCATTTTAGCAGTATACGAAATTGCAGAATGATGGATTAACCAGTCAAATATTCAGTTTTTAACACCAGCTTCATTCTTAAAACAGCATTGTGAGCTAAGAGTGTGTCATAAAACCTCACAATGGCTTATTCATTGCAGTATGTTTCCAGACTTAAATGTTCATCTTCCACAGCTTCTGCAGCCATGGCCTCCTGTTCCCCGCTCCTGCTCTTGGTCCTGTGCAGTCTGACAGTGGCTGAAGCCCAGTTCAAGCTGTTTAACCTGCGGGCCAGCAAACTTCCTTCAGGCATTCTGGGAACTACGGATGGCTATGTCAAGGTTTTTTGTGGATCTGCCAATCTGGGTGAAACATCAGTTCGCAACAACAACCCAAACCCCTGGTGGGATGAAGAGTTTCCTCACTTCAACGCCCGAGAGAATGACGTGATGAGGCTTGAGGTTCATGACAGTGACATCCTGTTCGATGACCTGCTTGGAGTCTGCCAGCGACAAATTAAGCTGGGAACCCATGAGCATGACTGCTTTCTTGAAAAAGGTGGCACCCTTCATTACACCTACTCCCTCGGCTAATTCAGTCAGTAAGACTTAAAGATGTATCCGACCATAAGTCTTTACATGCAGCCTTTGATTCTCTCAGACTGGCTCTGACAAACAAACAAATAGATTTGCAAAATATGTTGTTCTGGTTACTGCCATAGAGCATCTTGGGCTATTTTTCCCTGTTTCAAAGGTTATTAACAAAAAATAAAGATTGCTGAAACAACTAAAATGTGTTTCATGTCATTTATCATGATATTATGAGTAAAATATATCAATTATTAGCTTACCTGTTCTACCTAAGTTTGCTACCTTCTTAGGCTGTCGAGAGCTTAATTGAATTCCTTTTTTTCTTATTTCATTGAGGGATCAAGTGATTTCAGAAATATACAAACAAATTACAATGTATAAAGTGATAATACAACATGTTTGGACACTTTGTGTATGGTGTGTGTGTGTGTGTGTGTGTGTGTGTGTGTGTGTGTGTGTGTGTGTGTGTGTGTGTGTGTGTGTGTGTGTGTGTGTGTGTGTGTGTGTGTGTGTGTGTGGAAGAAGGAGAGAGCGTGTAGGGGTGATTGGGGCTGGCTAAAAAGGATATGAGTGTGGTCCGGTGCTATACATGTGGGAACATAAAAACCTGTGGAAAACAAAGACAGTTCGACTTTGTTGTTACATTTAAGGCTAATTCACAATTTTCCGGCTTAAAAGATGATTAGTTGGAATTTGTATACAAAACCAACTGGCATGAAGAACATGCATGGACGTATGCAGAATTTCATGTATACCAAGGTCCAAAATCTTGAAATGTTTTTATTTCCCTGCGTTAGATATTTTGAGGGGCAAAAATTGAATAACATACAGTATAGATTAAAAACCATGTCAGTACGCAGCATCATAAATGATCTTTGAAGTAGTAACCAGGTAAATGTGAAAATGTATCTTGATAATGTTTTATTAAATTAAAGTAAAAATCACACTGCACACAGCAAAATTGTAAGGGTGAATTAAACTCTTATAGTGTTTCAATTAACACTTTCCTGGTGTTGATATCATCCTCACCAATTGGGAGTTAAAGTTACACTTTGGAAAGTGGTAATATTTGAACTCTTTAACAGTGATAATTATCTAACATTCGCCTGGCGCTGGATGTCTGCTCTTGTGTCCACCTTTCAGGGGCGCGGTGGCAAGCTGTCTCTGCTTTCCTCTGCTGTGCTCTGTGTGTGTGTGTGTGTGTGTGTGTGTGTGTGTGTGTGTGTGTGTGTGTGTGTGTGTGTGTGTGGTGTGTGTGTGTGTGTGTGTGTGTGTGTGTGTGCAACACAGTCTCACTCCCTGAAAGTCCAGGAGCGACGCTTGGTCAGGGTCCTATTGCGTGCAGTTGTGACGCGCCGAGTCTCCTTCAGCTTCATAAACGGACGCAAAGAGCTTTCAACTGATTGCAATGTATTCCCATCGGCGGCGGTATTTGACGCTCAGGGAAGCACCGCATCGGTCCATGTCGGCGGCAGTTAAAGGCAATGTGAGCGTCCATTCCCATTGGATAACGGAGGATTTTACACCCGGAAGTAAGTATTCTCTTTACTGTCGATTGATTTTACAGTGATATCTGCACTACTCATCAACTCAAAAACACCAGATTATCCTTGTTAATTACACAACATTGATTGGTTTAAATTGTGTACAATGCTTTTGTATTTTTCCCCTTCGATTCGGAGAAACAAATATTTTTTCGGAGTTTAGGATGGCAGAAGACAGTGACACTACACTACCCAGAATCCTCAGCTTTCGTTTGGGACTACAACATGTGCTTTGCTTCACAAACCCCGTGATTAGTCCTCAAGCTCTGTGATTGACCTCCAACTGCATTCCATATGAAAAAAAACGTTTCGTAAAAGATCAAATCATACTTTATTCAGCAGTGCTTGCTTTACTCTTTGAAAGTCATCACATGAATGCATTGTAATAAATGGTTCGGCTGCATTAAATATTACACATCTGTCGTAGTTCTTTATTTATCTACAGAGATCGGGCCTCAGAATAGACCGGAAACTATTCTTTTACCGTTCTGTTTTAATTTCACAATAAAGTTAGTAGTAATATTTAGTTTTGATATTATTGTTTTTTATGAACTACTGGACCGCTGGGTCATGTTAAGACCATCTTTTCTGTGTTGCTGTGGGGTTTTTCCATCGCTTTTGTGTTACAAATATCAAAACAATAACAAAATATATCCGTCGTAAACTAAACCGGAAACAGCAGTATATTTTATTTTGTTAACACTGTAAACTTGACAGCTTTTTAACCCAAACCACCTACTGGTTAAAGCACGTTATTACACGTTTAGAGTCATCGCAATGCAGGTAGATTGTGTTGCTTTTTAATGACTGTTTAAAATGCCTTTTTCTTAATGTGTTTCATTTTTGTAAGTTGTGTTATATTTTATGAAAACATTTAAATATTAAGAGTACATACAAAATAGGAGGAAAGTAGAAGGTCAATGATAGAAATATAGAATAGAAAATATCAAGAAGATACTATAAATGATATCTAGAATAAAACAGTTTAGTGCCATGTACAAAGATATTAATAGGAGGATGTGCAAAACAAACTAATTAGGCTTTATTTAAACATTAAATAATACTTTAGGTTAAGGTCTTCTTTTAAATACATGTAAGCAAAAAGCTTTGGGGGTATCTGATAAATATTAAGCCTGACAAAGTACTTAACGTTTAATATATCGCATGGTTTGTTTTGGGACTTGACAATCAACATTCCTGCAATGTTAACTAGGTTGAAGCATTTATTTGAACCGATATTATACATATTTATTCTACTCTTATAAGATGTATGTAGATAGAATAAGAAAATGTGCAGAATATGACAGTTTAATGGTGGAGGTACACACATATTGATAGATGTCTTGTTGAGGAACCTATGACCCAAGTTTGTCATCATTGCATAACTACACCGTAGTTGTGTATAAAACCACCAGACTCAGGGACAGCTTCATCCCACAGGCCATGAAGACTATTAAACACCTGAACTTTGAAACAACATCCATAACATTCATCTGGCTGCTACTTAGAAATTATTTGTCAAATATATCATATTCCAATCACTTGTATATAGACTCTTATTGCACTATTTCACTTTTCACTATTTTTAGTGCTGTGCACTTTTTTCTGTGCATCTGTGTTGCACTGTTGGAGGAGCCTGTGATCTAAGTGTGGGGGGGGGGGGGGGGGGGGGGGGGGGGGGGGGGGGGGGGGGGGGGGGGGGGGGGGGGGGGGGGGGGGTGGGGGGGGGGGGGGGGGGGGGGATCAGTACATGCTACAAACCAATATTATCATTGAAGATGAAACTGTTTATTAAACTGTTTACGGACCACTAACCAAAACAAGAATCGAACGTAGGACACGTTCGATTCCTGTTTTGGTTAGTGGGCCGTTGATGGGATTCATTCCATTTCAAAGTGCTGTTTGACGCTCGGTGTAAACTTTGTGCACAGCGACTCCAACATCCAATCACAGAGCTTGAGGACTAATCACGGGGTTTGTGAAGCAAAGCACATGTTGTAGTCCCAAACGAAAGCTGAGGATTCTGGGTAGTGTAGTGTCACTGTCTTCTGCCATCCTAAACTCCGAAAAAATATTTGTTTCTCCGAATTGAAGCGGAAAAATACAAAAGCATTGCACACAATTTAAACCAATCAATGTTGTGTAATTAACAAGGATAATCTGGTGTTTTGTTTACTTCCGGGTGTAAAATCCTCCGTTATCCAATGGGAATGGACGCTCACATTGCCTTTAAGTGCCGCCGACATGGACCGATGCGGTGCTTCCCTGAGCGTCAAATACCGCCGCCGATGGGAATACATTGCAATCAGTTGAAAGCTCTTTGCGTCCGTTTATGAAGCTGAAGGAGACTCGGCGCGTCACAACTGCACGCCATAGGACCCTGACCAAGCGTCGCTCCTGGACGTTCAGGGAGTGAGACTGTGTTGGTGTGTGTGTGTGTGTGTGTGTGTGTGTGTGTGTGTGTGTGTGTGTGTGTGTGTGTGTGTGTGTGTGTGTGCGCCGGAAACGGCACCTAAGACACAATAGCGGAGGATATTGATGATCGTCCGACATTTTACCAGCGGTGATCTTAACATGAAGAGTGACACACCGGACAGATGATTAAGTCAGGGTAACGGTAAACTCGCGCTGAAACTCGCTAAAATTAACTTCCCTTCCGTTCTAAAGTTCTACTATTTTTAACTCAAGGCGTGTGCACACAAGAGCAAACATCCAGAGCCAGGCGTATGGGCCTTGCGTCGTTAAAAGACGTGTAATAAACAAGAACACTGGTTTAGATGTGCAATTTGGACATGTAAGTATACTTTTAATAGAAAAATGTGAAAAAAACCATTGCTCCTGCTTTGCAGCAGCAAGGCACAGGCACTACTGTGCACAGGCACTACTGTGACAAGTGCAGTCAGAGGACTAGTTTACTTTTAGGTGTAGTTTACATGTTCAAAGAACAAGGAAAATCCCCCCAGATCCCCCTGCAGGGGTTCGGTTTACAAATATTGTCTGTTCAACATACTCACATGTTGATAAAACTATGTTTGCAAACTTAACAGGCGTGTTGAAGACTCTTCAGAAAAGACGGAGATCATTGGCTTCCTCAATAATTGGCCCCTGGCCACACACTAGTGATGTGTTGGTCGCGAACAAGCCGGCTCTTTTAAGTGAACGATGGGAACCGGCTCGCGCCCGCGAACGAGCCGTTTAAAAAAAAAAAATGTTTTGTTAAGTAATACAAGACAGAATGATATGAAGATATCCGCCTACGGGTGCTCCGTGCATGCATGCAGTGACATGTAATATCCAAGGATTAAAGACGGTTGGATGCTGCTGTTTTGTACGGAGCCCTGGAGGGTTCATAGAGAGAAAAATAAATACAACGTGGCCACGCTTTATTAACTCATGCGCACGAGGTAATAAAGCGTTGCATTACAGAATTCTGGCAGTGCACGTCATTCATTCGAGTGTGTGTGTGTGTGTGTGTGTGTGTGTGTGGGGGGGGGGCATTTGTTTATGATATTGTCGTTCGTTCCGGTGCACTCCGCCTCCGGCAGGACTATAGCCCCGAATGTTTTTTCTTTAGCACCGGACAAATTCTCCCTCAATAATATAATACATTAACCGTACTTTACCTAGAGGACGGCAGAATTTGTAATTTCCCGTGTTCAGTGAATGCAACAGAGGCAAGACACCATTAGACCAATCAGAGAGTTGCATGGAAATAAACGTGTTTTATTGGCTGACAGTAACGTACGTCTCCTCTGTGACAGTGTTTAAACTTTAAACTGTCAGCGGAGTTTCTGAAGATGCAGAAAGAAACAATTGACTTGGTGCAGGCAGTAAATTACAAAACAGCAGTTGAGAACACACTGAAAAGTTACCGAAGTGACGAGAAAGCACATGTAGATGATATTGATATTCCCGAAACTGTACAGAAGAAGAAGCGTAGAAACATGGAAGACTTTGTAGTCGAGGCATCATGTGGAGCACGCTCTCACATTAGTTTATTAGCTCAGATTAGCTATTGATGATCACGTTGATAAATCATATAAAACCAATAGCCAAACACACAAAAAATATGTTGCTGTGTGAGCATTACGATTAACATTAAACTAAACAAACACAACAGAACTTTATTGTCCTTATAAAAATAAAAACATACATTTTGTCTACCGACATAATACAGGCACCTTAACCTCGAGAGATCCTCACATGTTAAGAGAATTTCCCACAATCCATTGCCGTAACCCGTAACAAAGTAATAGAGAACCGCAGTGACGCGTCCTAAAACCCGGAAGTAAGTTAGCATTTTTACCACTTCCGGTTCCTTCGTCAAAAAGCAATGCAATTTCTCCATAGGGTTTTGGAAAATAGCTCCAAATAAGGTCTGTGTTTGACACAAAATTAAGAGATAGATCACGTTTTGTTCTACCACATTAAATACATCAGCAGTGACCCCGCTGGTGATTTCTGAAGAGTTTACGTGTCGGAAAAATGATGGTTGTTAACAAGTGGCATTAGTGGACTACAGAAATGGTCGAGGCCGTTGTACGTCATTATGCCGATTACGTAAACACTCCCGCTAAATTTCTTGCCCCTGTGTTCTGCTTGAAAGAGAGTATATGCCTATCTTAAGTATCTGTAGTATCTTTAGTATCTATATCTTTATCTGACCATCATCATTTATAGTCGTTAATAGTCGTTTTTGGCACCGTAGTTTTACACATTATAGAATAGTTAATTTCGAGTGTTTTCCAATTTTACTCGGCAGTTTGTTTCGTTAGCTAACGTTAGCTAAAGCTAGCGCTATGGTTTGTTGCTTTGCTCCGGGTTGCAGCCACAGGTCTTCAAGCAAGCGCAAGCGCGCGAAAGTCAGTTGAGGCGATCTTAAGTTGGCGTGACGTTGAGTAGTGCGACCCTGCCGTTCTAGCTTGTAGTTCCTTTATAGCATAACGTTAGCATTTTGCTTCTGGCGACTAGATTTATGATTCAAAAATTATAAAAGTAGCGTAGATATGTGGAGATTATCTGGCTGAACAAAACGTGATCCCTCTCTTAAATGTGTTTCAACCACAGACCTTATTTTGAGCTATTTTCCAAAACCTATGGAGAAATTGCATTGTTTTTTGACGATGGAACCGGAAGAAGTTTACTTCCGGGTTTTAGGACGCGTCACTGCGGTTCTCTATGCAGGCACACGTTTGTTTCAGATGTCGTAATTCTTCTTCTTCTTTTTAATGGCGAATCGCTTCCACTTGGAGCATATATCGCCACCTCTGGCGTAATTCTCTGATTTAACAAGGATTTTATACCAACCTTTATAACTCTCTGTTACACACACACGACACACCTATATGCCGTGAGCTGATTATCGAGCCTTCATTGTAACAGATCTGGTAGGCCACGTTATTCTTTACTTTCTAGGTCTTTATATGTAGAAGATATCACTTTTTTCTCCGTCATGGTGTTTCCATAGCAACAACAACTTCCTGTCAACAGCCTAAACTCGCCTTCAAAATAAAAGCACAGGAAGTTAACCTAAATTACATTTAAGACATACAACTGCAACGATAGTAACAAAAAACAATGTAATATCCTTTTCAGTTTCACAGAACACAAATTGGGTTATTTACATAATATGTTTACAGTACTGTCTATTGTTATTTTGTATTATTCTTTGCGGAATTTGGCCGGGTAAAATGTCCTCTTGGGTTGCTGCAGCCAATGCGTGACGTCATTGGTAAGCGTAACGAACCCCGAACAGATTCTGGTACCTACACCGCCACTGTGGGCTATGCCCCGAATGTTTCCAGGTCCAGACGACGCCCCTGTATAGCACTACATCGAGATTAAGATTAAACGGATTTCTTTCACTTGGGAATACACATATAACTATGGAGAACCAGATTTGTGTAAATTACTGTTTGCGGTCATTTGAAAACAAATGCCAGTGGTGTCGGACACACACAAACACACCGAACACACACACAGAGCGGAGCTGAGTGCAAACACACACACATCATGAGCCATGGTGACCGGACATCTCCTTCATAAAACGAGTAATAGGAGGAATACTCGGGCAGTTTGATGTGTGTAGAGGTGTGTGTGGTTAAACGTAGCAGCCTCGATCTCTATTCAGCTATTCTAATGAAGGGAAACACAGTGAAGTAAACAGTAAAAGGCACAGCTCTTTGCTCTTTGTGCTGCTCTTCTCAGATTCTGCTGAGTTACACGTTACTGCCTCCAGTGCCCTGTACGGCGAAGCCAGTTCAACAGACCCTGGATATGTTTGAGTTACCCGGCTTAACTAACCCTAACAAACGCGATCTCGCTAAGCGGTCCTACAAAGCTGGTTATCAACTCAGTAAATCAACCAGGGTTTCTCTGTCCGGCTGAGAGCGCGTTCAGGTGAAGGTGACGGGGTTAGCGACATTTGACCAATCACAAACATGGAGAAGCCTGCTGACAGCGCAGCGTCATACTTCATGAATGAATAGTAAATAGCAAATCCTGCTTCGTAGTACAGGCCACTGGTGCCGCAGAGATTTCATGAAGTGAAGGAGGTTTTCCTTTTATAAAACAGCTGTGGGCAGCAGATACTGTGAGAGTCACGGACAGGAATTCATAGATCAAAGCAGACTCGTTTACAGACTTTTCTGTTTTGCGAATCCGGTGCTTAAACAAATAGCTCTAAACCCCTTGCCAAAATGTCCCTAAATGATGAGTTTGAAATATATCTCAAATAATGCACTGCCATTTCTCCACATAAACATAACAGTCTGCAATGAAACGGTTGTCTCCTCTGTGCTCCACTTCCTACTTGGCGCACCGGTAACTTTCTCGTGCGAACGAGAAACTACCGAAACACAAACAGTAATTTACACAAATCTGGTTCTCCATAGTTATATGTGTATTCCCAAGTGAAAGAAATCCGTTTAATCTTAATCTCGATGTAGTGCTATAGTCCTGCCGGAGTGCACCGGAACGAACGACAATATCATAAACAAATGCCCACAAATGCCCCCCCCCCCCACACACACACACACACACACACACTCGAATGAATGACGTGCACTGCCAGAATTCTGTAATGCAACGCTTTATTAACTCGTGCGCACGAGTTAATAAAGCGTTGCCTCGTTGTATTTAAAACGTGCCACCGCTTTATTATCTCGTGCGCACAAGTTAATAAAGCGTGGCCACGTTGTATTTAAAACGTGCCCACGCTTTATTATCTCATGCGCACGAGTTAATAAAGCGTGGCCACGTTTTATTTATTTTTCTCTCTATGAACCCTCCAGGGCTCCGTAGTTTTGAGCATTGCAATATATTTATTTTCACTATGTTATTTATTTATGATTATCATTAGGCTCAGCAAAGATTTGATGTCAGCTGTTGCTGTCTTTTTTTTCTTTAGTTAATACTCAAATAGAACCCTGCTGTTTTGTTCTGGCTTTTTCTTTAAATACAATTTTAAAATGTCGATACAGTAGCTGTCCTTTTTTTAAATGTCTATGCTCAAGTTTTTATAGGTGTTGCTTTGTTTAGCCAGGGGTGGCGGGTACTGTAGGCTAGGGAAGGCTAAGCCTTCCCAAATATTTTTGTCACTGCATTCCAGTAAAATTAAAATATAATGTATGATGTTTGTGTCTTTGACATTAGCGCTGCTATGCAGCCACCTGACGGCGTGCAAGCGCCTGCGCAGGCATGTTTGTGTCAAGCGGCTTGTGATCGTGATGTAATTGGCCACAGAGGCCCCTCTTGACTTGATAGCTTTAAACTCCGCACACTGAGCTCTGATTGGACAGCAGGCGGTGCTTTCACTGAGTTGATCTCTTATCTGGAACATAACCTGCTCCGGAGCAGGTTAGCTGTTCAGCATAAATTACCATGGAGATTCAAGAAGTGAAACAGTGTTGTAGGACAGAAAACCCAGAGTTAACCCTGAAGTTACCTCTCTAACCCAGAGTTAACCCTGAAGTTACCTCGCTAACCGAAAATCCTGCTTCGTAGTACAGGCCACGGGAGTTTTTTTTTGTTAAGCATGGTTGCTACACCGGCTGCCGAAGTTGACGTCAATGACGCTAACGTGTAGAGCTACGTCGATGCTTGCGTAATGCGGAAGTAGGCGTGCTTAAATCTAAACTGGGTTGGAACAACGATAGACACCGGAGGCGGGCAGCGTCAGGTAAAAAAAGTTCTTTAGCCTTCCCAAACCTGAGCCTCACGCGGCGCCTATGTGTTTAGCGTGGTTCTACAATCGGAGAGTTACAAGGGTCTGTAAATGCAATGAAAACAATTGGCCACAGCAAATCCTTTATATTAAAGTTATATATGTTTACACATATAAATCATTAGTCAAAAAAGGGCTAAATTTGATTGAATTATAAAAGGTATATGTGGTAAAATGAAGAGCCGTTTGGGTGCCGAAAGAGCCGGCTCTTTTGCGTGAGCCGAGCCAAATGATCCGGCTCACTAAAAAGAGCCGGAATTCCCATCACTACCACACACATATAAAATATTCTGTAGCCTCACTCTGTGAATCCTGTCTATACAGGTGTTGCTAGGAAATAGTAAGGACATTATTGTGCACAGAAAAAAGGGTGGCGCGCAATACAGTTTTATTTTTATCTGAAAAAAATGTCCATCACTTTTCAAAACAAAGGCCCATTGATGGTAAAAACAACAAAATAATTATTTAAAAAATATAATTTTAATTATTATTTCGAAATGTTATTCTGTAACTTTAATCTCAGAGAATTTGAGTTTTTGTAATAACATAATATAGCAAGTAGTTGAAAGACTACGTCACTTTGGTATTTATGACATGTTGAGTGATTGATTTATGACCCCCCATAAAACCTTAGTCCCGCCCCTAAATCCCATGATGTGACAGGTGTCAGTGCACCTGTTGTAGTGACCCCTAATAAACCATTGTCTTTACTCTTTTATGACTTGATTGTTTAGCTGGTTATTGTTTTATTGCCCCCTCATAAAGTATTGTTCCTTAATAGGGGGGTAATAAGACTTTAATGACCCTTTATCTGTGCACCTGTTGTAGTATCCCCTAGTAAGCCATTGTAGTCAATGACGATTTATGACTTGTTTTGGTCACCTGTTGTTGTTGTAATGCCCTCTATAAGATAATGTTCCTTAATAGTGGAGTAATAATACTTATTGACCCTTTTGTGGTAATATATGGTTATATGACATTTAAGGATGTCTTTTTGAAGTTGTATAGGTAGGTAATAATACTTTATAGACCCTTTGTGTTAATATAGGGGTTAAAAGGGTATTCTTAGATAGTTTCTTCTTTTTTTCCCTCCACCCCAGCTGATCTGTGTGACCCTGTCAGGTATCAGATGACCCCCCCCCCCTCCCTCTTTCCTGTTTCATGCTTAGTCCCCTGTGTGGCAGGTGTCACCACACTGTTTTTTTTACAACACACACACACACACTCTAAAGGGCTAGCTTGTGATTTTTAACACTTTTTTGTATGAAACTAGGCAGTTTTATTCATTTACTGATTGTTGCTTAATTCTCTCACCAAGGTACTGTAAAGCCCCGGCCACACGAGGACGATAACGGTCGTATCTGCTACAGTTCTCTATCATATAGACGGTTCGGCCACACGAGGCCGACATGGAAACGCAGAAAACGGTAACGATAACGGGTCCCTAGGTGGGTAGATCTGCAAACGAAACGCTCTGGGGGGGCAAACGGCTCCGTGTTTACGCCTATACGATCATTTCCTGATAACGATGAAGCAATAGCCCCGCCTCTCCCCACCTCTCCTGCTCAGAGATCAGCTGCTGGGCTGTCAGAAGAGGGGGAGGAAAAGAGAGGCTCCGTTTTTTATTATTATATAGAGTCGTTATCAATTTGTTTTAAAGCTCAATAAATAACAAAGAAGACCTTTGACCTGCACCTGCATTTAAACTTTAACGGACATGTTGACCGGCGAAAAAAAATCTATCTGAAACTCTGCCGCACGGTTCCCTCGTCCCTTGGAAGAGGCGGAGAGGTGGGTGTTTTTCATCTGCTGGTGGACTACCGGAGAGATTTACAGCAGGAGCAAACGCTTGCCTCGGGAAGGGAGAAAAAGAGCCAGAGCGTCCACAGCGGAGAATAGACAGAAGGGCAACCATGGCAACCATCTGCTTTTGTGGCAGGACTACAGCGCCACTTACAGGCCTGGCATATGTACTACAGCGTCTCCAGCGCTTTCGAGCGGTCTCGTGTGAACGGACACGTTTCTGGTGCCTGTTGCGTGTGGACGGAAGACTTTTTTGATAACGATTGCGGTCCGTTTGCGTTATCGTCCTCGTGTGGCTGGGGCCTAAGATTCACTTGTATGTATGTGTTACGTCACAAAATATAAAATAACCGGGAGAGAGAAAAAAGAGAGGAAACTGATTTCTGAAGCCACAAGGTGATGTTTTAATTAGTCAAAAAGTAAAGAGGGCTCACCAGCCAATTTGCAACGTAAACTAATGATAAACAAAAAACAACTTTCTTATTAAAGAAAGTACACAAGATACAAAGGTACACATCTCCTAAAAAATGATAAAACACAGATTAAACTCTAAGGTCTCACACAGAGACACCAAACAAGCTGCATTGGTCACACATGCAGCCCAGGGGAGAAGGGAGAGAGAGACTGCAACCTTCCTCAGGTCCTTTATGGAGGCCCTGATTGGGGATTGGGAGCTGTTGTGTTCAAAATTCCAGGAAAGACAGACAACTTCTAAGTTTAACTATGTATTAAAAGAGAGCAAAAGACATATATCACTTGGCCAAGGACTCCGTCACGTCATAGAAATTACAGGCAGCAAAGCTGTAAACTGTAACCACTATTTCCGGAAAAGAGCCCCGACCCTTGTGCGACAATACATTTTATTACACAGGGCGTTGCCCGTACATTTATGATTGGTCAAGACCAGTGTTGGGACTGACGCGTTACAAAGTAACGCGTTACTGTAACGCATTATTTTTTAAATTCAGTAACTCAGTTACCATTACTACATGGTGCGTTACTCCGTTATTTTTTTTTATATAGTCTCGGCTCCCAGACGTTGGTGAGCGGCGCCAACAGCGAGGCGAACAGAGATGAGAACTGTACTTAAGTACAGTACTTGAGTAAATGTACTTAGATACTTCCTGTGTCACATGCGGAGACGCGCTGTGGGCGTGTTTGTGTTTACTCACAAGACTATCATGGCGGCGGCAGAGCTCAAGTCGAGTTTCTCCGCCTGGAGATATTCTCACTATTTCACTTTTGTTGAGCACAAAGAAAAAAAGTTTAGTTAAATGTAAGTTGTGTCTTGGCGGGTCAAAGATCCTATCTACTGCCCAAAACAGCAATTCAAATCTGTTGAAACATCTGCAGAAACAACATGCTGGGACGAAGCTAGTAGCTAAGACTTGATAGATTGTATTATTCTCCAATGCAATAACAGTACTGACATGAAGGCTATAAGGGCATTAATGGGAGCCCTTTTTTTAAGTAACTAAAAAGTTACTGTTCACAGTAACGCATTACTTTTTGGTATAAGTAACCAGTAAAGTAACTGAGTTACTTTTGAAATGAAGTAATCAGTAATGGTAACTAGTTACTGGTTTTCAGTAACTAGCACAACACTGGTCAAGACTAGCTGAAGAGATACCATGGTTTAGACTTGGTTCTCTTTGGTAGGTGCACAGACTCAGATAGAGTCTCTTGGCAACACGATCCTCCCAATCAGCATTCGGCTGGCTGGCGAAGTCCCTCCCTACTCTGTCTCTATTCTAGTCATTTGTTTTCGTTAACGTTTCTACAGATATAGTGGGAAACCTTCATAATGCTGCTTCCTAACTTTGCGGGGGTGCGAAGCTCACCCACAACTCAAGGCCGGAGCGATGTCCTGTTTATGAATAACTCTTTGTATTCTTCCAGTGTCTGCACCTGATCTTGCTACTCTGTTATTGCAGGCTAAAACTTTCTTATGAGACTTTTCCCTTTGTTTCCTATCCAATCCATCAAACCTTGGGATTGGTGATTTTGTCTATTTATTCCAAAGTCACATCAACATAAAATGAGCACAATAAGCTTATAATGTCATAATAAGAATCAGTCTTTCTAATGTTATATACAAATAGACTCCACAAATCCCTCCTTTCATACCTTTAAAGGTGTGAATCTAATCTACGTCTATTTCCTTTTCCTTCTCGTTTTCCAATTCGTAGTCTGGGGCTGTCTGGATCGGTATCAAGGCCCATGGGGGAATGTCAGTGAGGGGGATTACTCCAAGGGGTATTTGTTGTGGGTCCAGAGATTCTAAGTCTTCCTCTGGTTCACTGTCATCATTCTCTGCCAACAAGGGCATTTGATAAGGGGGCAGGACATTATTTCCAGTTTGTCTGGCCAGGGCGGTGGTTATTAATCTCTCAGTCAGGTTGCGGATACAAGGGATGCAACAACATCCACACATCACTAATATTACTATCCCTATGGTCAATGAGACGCAAACTGACATTACCAATGTTTTCCACTTCCCAAAGTATTTTTCCCACATATCTCCAAACGTTTCGTCTATTCCTGCATTCTCGGCCAGTTCTATACTGAGGGAAGTTAACCCAACTAGGGCTTTGGTTACAGACCCATCTGGGGCGGTGTTATTGGGGATGAACGTGCAACACAGCTCCAAACAGCTTACATACTCCGCCCTCCTTTGCCAGTAACATATCTAGTGCCATTCTATTCTGCCAGGCCATTAGGCTAGTTGCGTCCAATTGAGCAGAGAGGCCCTGGACTGCCTCTCTTGTGTAATTTACATATCGTTGTTGGTTATAAAACAGATAGTTAATCCAATCTACATTCTTGTTGGTTTGTACCATAGCCACAATATAGGGGAGGACACTCAAGAATCCTGCTGCAATTTGGTTTTGGGCTTTGAATTGTTCAGGGACACCTCTCGGGATTCCTATAGCATCTACGTATACGCCTGAATCGTAGGGGGGTCACGAAGGGAGGCACTGGGCTTCTTTTTTTTCTGGTCAGTCCTGATCTGGGGGCGGTCAATTGGGCGGCTGTAACAGGAACGATTACAAAGGGCATTACTAACTGAGTGGGGGTGCACACTCCTTGCCAATTGAGGGGAAGTGTGGGATATAATGTTATTGAGTCAAAATACCACCAAATGTCAGCTAGAGCGTGTGTGAAATTATTCAGCGTGGAGGTGTCGGTTTTCGGAATCTGGAAACTGCTTTTGCACCATAATGGGTCTAGCACTCCCACTGTTGGTCCATTGCTAATTTTGTGGTAACAGTCATATTCTCCTATGTATGGGCTGAACGGTGGGGGTTTAGCAAATTTGGGGTACGCTGGGAACTGTAATGCAATACTGGCGCATTCCGCTGGTGTTTTCCGTTTTGGGTCATACAGCCCTATCATGCATGCATGTCCTTGGGGGTCCCTGGCCTTGGTTAGTGGGAAAGGCATTGTGCCCAATCTTGGTCTCGCAGTGGCACAAGCCACACAGTCCACATGCTTGTTTTCCTTAGCAGAATACACTACCCAGTCTACCCATGTATTGGTGTCTGTATACCCTGTCTCTACGGACATTGTCTGCTGAACATTAGCGACGCGCTTATGTAGGTGACTAGACTATCATCAGAGCTAGGGGCTGCAGTCGGGGCCTGTTTTTCAACCCTAATTCTGGTTTTAAATAGGTAATGATGGCCTAGACGATATAATTTGATGTTATAGTTCCCTGTCATATCAATGATGGGGTCTGGTATGGACACTATTATGGGGTTACACTTTGGCCATATGTTGTCTTTGGGGGGGCCGTTGTTCGGGCAGTTAACACTTTTGGCAATGAGGAACATTTTTCCAAACCAGCGATGTTCTGTGTTTTTAAATCCATCATGCGCAGCGTTGGTGAATATACCACTCCAGCCGCCACACGGGTTATCACATAGAGACTTATCGGAGCGGGTTACCATCATAAAATTCGGGGGACAACTTGTTACTTCACATAGGTTGAAGGATGCTACACATGGGTGTAGCTTATGTATTGCAGGACATGTGTTGGACACAGACTGTATGGTTGGACGCTGGTCACACAGGCAGGTTGCAGTGTAACATCAGAGGAGACTGGGCCAATTGTACATTCTTTATTATTAAAGAATATTATTATTTTTATATCATTTTATTCAATAACCGCAACAAAATTAAACAGTATGAAGTGATTTGTAAATAGGAACTTAATGTTTTCATAAATATATTTTTCTCCCAGTGAAATTGGCATGGGACTTATTTTTACCCTCTCAAAGAACCGGAATCGAGAACCAAAAAGAACCGGAATCGAAAAGCAGAACCGGAATCAGAACCGGAATCAGAACCGGAATCGAATCGTTAAAATCCAAACGATACCCAACCGTCAAGTATATACATATGTGAAAGTGACAATGTATGTATGTGAGAATATGATATGTTTATACATGTGAGAATAAAAATATATATGTAAAAGTTAGAACTTATTTGTGAGAATGAAGAATACCTATATGTGTGGAGGTGTACATATATGTAAGTCAGAGTGAAAATACATGCATGTGTTGAAAAGTAAATTGTATATATATGTGAGTACAAATATATGCATGTGAAAGGAGAATGTATGTGTGTAGGAGTGAAAATATATGTATGTGTGTAAGAGTGAAAATATATGAATGTAAAAGGAGAATGTATGTGTGTAAGAGTGAAAATATATGTATGTAAAAGGAGAATGTATGTGTATGAGAGGGCCAGAATGAATTACGGCCTACACAGCCCCTCATACATCAGTCTGGCAGTTGTATGGGCATTGCACTATGGTAGTTGTTATTTGCAAATTGTTAATCCTGGGCAATGCATCCTTAAATTGTTTAATTGTGAGTTGTTATAAAATTGTACTGTATTACAAAGGACTTGTGAAAAGGCCTGTTTGTGAAAGGTCCAAGTGTTTGGTTTTTTTAAGGTAAAAAAGAAACAGCGTAATGGGATACGCAGTACTAGTAGAGAGAACCAAATATTTGAAGCACTTTTTTGTTAATTTATGATTTGCTGCATATAAGGAATAAAACAAAATCCTCTGTCGTACCATATTGAATTGTATCATTATTTTGCATCGTGTTGAATCGCATCGTATCGCCCCGAATCGCATAATGTTGAATCAAATCGTATCGCCACAGGGGTGAATCGTATCGTATCGCATCGCCCGGTGCTTCAAATGTATCGTTAATGTGTCGTATCGTTGGCAACGTATCGAGACTGTATACTGTACGTGTTCCTGTCTTTTCCAAATGTAATTTATCATCATATTAAAAGGTACTGGACTGATACCTCTCCCTTGTGGTATCTTACTAGGAATTTCAAAACGTTATGATATTACTGATCCTATTTTAAATTTAAATGTAGGACCAGAAATGTAAGGACAGAGTGCCCTGTCTTTCTGTCAATGAATCCCAGTTCCTCACTGTAATAATGTATAGAGTTAACCCTGTTACCGCCCTTTATACATTTCCAACACTGCTAGCAGATAGATTGACGTGATGTTGTGACTCGACAGTTATGTTAGGTTAAGTTATGTTTTTTACTCTTGTGTTTTGATCTTGCCACTGCCTGTTTTTATTTTGAAAGTAATCCTTCCCTCTCATTCCAGATCCCACATTTCCTGCCTTTGTGTGTTTCCCGCCATTGAGATTGCTTGGCCCTGCCCTGATTGTTTTCACCTGTGCCCATCCTCCTCACCTATAAATAGCCCTTGTGTTTCTTTGTTCCCTTGTCAGTTCGTAAGTTTTCATGTCGTGAGAACCTGGGCCTTTTGACTATTGGAAATTAGTACTTTGGGAAATTTACCCTTTTGTCAAGAGAGAGTTTTGTTTTGGATGTTATACCCTTTTGTCAAGAGAGTTTTGTTTTTGGAAATACAACTCAGTTTGATTAAACCACATTCTATTTTGGACAACTGTCTCCGAGTTCTGCTTTTGGGTCCTGTGTCCTGTGTCTCAGTTCATAACAGTACGAACTGACCAAAAAATGGACCCAGCGGATTCAGAGACAGTGAAGTTAGCTCTGCGAGCTCAGGGAACGAGACTACACCAGCATGAGGAGCAGCTGGGCGCCATCAACCTGGGGGTGAGGGACCTGACCGGCCGTCAGGAAAACTTTCAAGCCTCCGTCAATACTCAGGTGAACCGCCTTGCCGAACAGCTGCACCGTGTCCTCACTCACCTGGAAGCTGGTTCGTCCCCTCAGTCTCCTGCTGCTGCTTCCATACCTACTGCTCCAGCTGACCATGTGCCACACCATGCTCCACCGCCTCGTCTGGCATCTCCAGAGCGATTCTCCGGGGAATCCGGTGACTGTCGCCCTTTCATTGTTCATTGCGATCTCCATTATAAATACAATCCTGCTGCATTCTCCACTGACCACTCTAAAGTAGCCTTCATGGTGAGCCACTTAACGGGGAGAGCAGCGACCTGGGCTACGTCCGAATGGGCGAGAGATTCACCGGTCTGTAACTCTCTGGATTTATTTACAGACACTCTCACCAAGATTTTTAATCGCACGGCTCCTGGAAGGGAGGCAGCCAGAGCACTGATGCAGATTAAGCAGAGCCAGCGCAGAGTATCGGACTATGCCATTGAGTTCAGGACCCTTGCAGCAGATAGTGGCTGGAATTCTCCAGCACTGCTCGACGCCTTTTTGTCTGGTCTTTCGGATTCCATTAAAGACCAGTTAATACCTTTGGACCTCCCAGAAGATTTGGATTCCATCATTGCACTGGCAGTTCGAATAGACAATAGACTGGCTGAAAGACACAAAGAAAGGTTTAAGAATGTGACACGACTGCCTCGACACCAAGGGGACACACCAAGCCATCGTCCCGCCTGGAGACCTCCTGCTGATGCTCCTCCTGAAAGAAGAGTGGTCCCAAGTGTCTCAGAGGAGCCCATGCAGTTGGGTCGAGCAAAGTTGACTCCTGAGGAACGTATTCGGCGCATGCAGGAGGGCAGGTGTTTTTACTGTGGGGAGCAGGGACACCTCCAGGCTTCTTGTACAGTAAAAGGTCGGGCTCATCAGTGACGAGGAGGACTCTGGTGAGCCGACTGTCTTCTGGATTCCCTCCTCGTACGTTGACACAGGTACAAGTAAAAGTAGATAGACATATTTTAACTCAGGGGGTTCTCATAGATTCTGGTGCAGATGAAAGCTTAATGGATTGGGGTTTGGCCAAGAGGTGTAACTGTGTTGTTGTTCCTTTGAAGCAACCGTTAAAGGCCTCTGCACTGGACGGTCGGTTATTGTTTACCGTTACCCATTGTACTATGCCCATTCAAATAACCGTAAATGCAACACATACAGAGCACATGACTTTCCACTTATTTGACTCTGCTCAGCACCCACTTATTCTTGGTTACCCATGGTTAGTCAAGCACAACCCACACATAGACTGGAGATCTGGGAGAGTTAAAGGATGGGGGAGGACTGTAAGCATTTCTGTTTGAGGGACAATAAGACTGGTGACAGCACTCCCTATGCTAGACGGATTGAGACCCAAGATGATGTTCTAACTGCATGTACAGAAATGACAGAGGCTATCCAAGTACAGGAGCAAGATTTCCCTGACAAGTCCAAGGTGCCCAGTTGCTATTGGGACCTGAAGGAAGTTTTTAGTAAAGCCCGAGCCACTTCCCTACCACAACATAGGCCTAATGACTGTGCTATAAACTTGGTACCTGGCTCCCCCATTCCCAAGGGTCGCCTCTACTCCCTTTCCGGACCTGAAAGGGAGGCCATGAGCAATTATATTGAGTCCTCCTTGCAGGCCGGACTCATTCGCCCTTCCTCGTCACCGGCGGGAGCGGGCTTCTTTTTTGTCGACAAAAAGGATGGATCACTCCGGCCCTGCATAGACTACAGCCCTCTGAACGCAATCACCATCAAAAACAGGTACCCTCTCCCACTCATCTCCTCCGCCTTTGAACTTTTGCAAGATGCCAACATTTTCACCAAACTGGATTTAAGGAATGCATATCATTTGGTCAGAATCAGGGAGGGGGACGAATGGAAGACTGGCTTTAACACACCAAGTGGACACTATGAGTACCTAGTGATGCCTTTTGGCTTGACAAACGCACCGGCAGTGTTTCAGGCCCTCATAAATGAGGTGTTGGGGGACTTCCTGAATAAGTTTGTGTTTGTATATCTTGATGACATTTTGATTTTTTCTCCTGACAACATAACCCACCAGCAGCATGTCCGTCAAGTCCTCGAACGCCTGCAACAGAATCAACTTTATGTTAAAGCAGAGAAGTGTGAGTTCCATGTCCAAACCACATCGTTCCTGGGCTTCATCATCGCCCCCGGTCAAATGAAGATGGATCCGGCCAAGGTCAGTGCAGTGGCCGAGTGGCCAGTTCCTGTCAACAGGAAAAAACTACAGCAGTTCCTGGGGTTTGCAAATTTTTATAGACGTTTCATCAGAAATTTCAGTTCTATTGCTTCCCCGCTACATGTACTTACCTCTCCTCATGTCCCTTTTGAATGGAACTCCCAAGCTGCTAATGCTTTTCAAGGCCTAAAGAAGATGTTCACCTCTGCTCCCATCCTCACCATCCCAGATCCACTTTGCCAGTTCGTGGTGGAGGTGGATGCCTCTAACCTCGGTGTGGGGGCAGTTCTCTCTCAGCGGGCTGTGAAGGATAATAAGCTCCATCCCTGCGCTTACCTCTCCCGTAAGTTGTCCTCAGCTGAGAGGAACTATGACGTAGGCAATCGTGAACTACTGGCAGTGAAACTAGCCTTAGAGGAATGGAGACATTGGCTAGAGGGGGCCGCTCAGCCGTTCCTGGTATGGACAGACCATAAAAACCTAGATATATCAAAAAGGCTAAGAGACTGAATTCACGCCAGGCTAGATGGACACTCTTCTTCAGTCGTTTTGATTTTACCTTGTCCTTTAGACCTGGCTCCCAGAACACCAAGCCAGATGCTTTGTCCCGTCTGTTTGACCCTGAGCCTACTGCCAAGAAACCAGAACCCATCCTACCACTGAACCGTGTGGTAGGAGCGGTAACTTGGCAGATAGAAAAAGAGGTGCAGCAAGCAAATGTTGAGAGCCCAGCACATAGTGAGTGTCCGCCTAATAGGCTGTTTGTTACAGTGCCCTTGCGCTCCAAAATCATTCACTGGGCTCACACGTCCTTGCTCACCTGTCATCCTGGGGTTAGAGGAACCATGTTCGCCCTTAAGCAACGTTTCTGGTGGCCATCCATGGCAAAAGATGTTGTTGAATATGTGACTGCCTGTCCTGTTTGTGCTCGCAGCAAAACTTCTTCCAGGTCTCAGGCTGGGTTGCTGCAACCTCTGCCCATTCCTCAACGGCCCTGGTCTGACATATCCATGGACTTTGTTACTGGACTCCCGGTGTCTCAAGGTAATACCACTGTGCTTACAGTGGTAGATCGTTTTTCGAAAATGACACATTTTATTCCATTGACCAAGCTACCCTCGGCCAAGGAAACGGCAGAAATTATGATGATCAATGTGTTCCGCATACATGGATTTCCTAGGGATATTGTGTCAGACCGGGGCCCACAGTTTGTTTCCAAGTTCTGGAAAGAGTTCTGCAACCTCATTGGAGCCACCGCAAGTCTCTCCTCTGGGTATCACCCCCAGTCCAATGGACAAACGGAGAGATTAAATCAGGTGTTGGAGACATGTCTGAGGTGCTTGGTGGCTCAGAATCCCTCATCGTGGAGCAAGCATTTAACCTGGGTGGAATATGCCCACAATTCTCTTCCTACCTCAGCCACAGGTCTGACTCCTTTCCAGTGCGTCTTTGGCTACCAACCACCCGTGTTTGCTGAGACTGAGAAGGAGGTCTCGGTCCCCTCTGCACATGCCCTGGTCAGACGCTGCCACCGTATCTGGGCAGCTGCCCGTCGAACCCTTCTAAGGAGCTCTTCTTCTATGAAAAGGGTGGCTGACCGACACCGCCGTCCGGCTCCAGTGTACCAGCCTGGGCAGAAGGTTTGGTTGTCTACGAAAGATCTACCCCTCCATGTCGCTTCAAGGAAATTAGCCCCCAGGTTTGTTGGTCCCTTTCCAATAACCAAGATTGTGAACCCTGTGTCTGTGCGCCTGCGACTCCCCAGGTCCCTGCGGGTCCACCCTACATTCCACGTTGGGAAGATCAAGCCTGTCAAGGAAAGCAGTTTAGTGCCCGCAGCCAAACCTCCGCCACCCCCCAGAGTTGTTGATGGTGGCCTTGTTTATACGGTCAAGAAACTGCTGGAAGTCCGGAGAAGGGGACGTGGCAGGCAGTTTCTCGTTGACTGGAAAGGCTATGGTCCAGAGGATAGGATGTGGATCCCTTCTCGCTACATTGTGGACCAGGAGTTGATCAGGGACTTCTACAGGCAACATCCTAATCTGCCTGGGCCGTCAGGAGACGTCCCTAGAGGGGGGGGTAATGTTGTGACTCGACAGTTATGTTAGGTTAAGTTATGTTTTTTACTCTTGTGTTTTGATCTTGCCACTTCCTGTTTTTATTTTGAAAGTAATCCTTCCCTCTCATTCCAGATCCCACATTTCCTGCCTTTGTGTGTTTCCTGCCATTGAGATTGCTTGGCCCTGCCCTGATTGTTTTCACCTGTGCCCATCCTCCTCACCTATAAATAGCCCTTGTGTTTCATGTTCCCTTGACAGTTCGTAAGTTTTCATGTCGTGAGAACCTGGGCCTTTTGACTATTGGAAATTAGTACTTTGGGAAATTTACCCTTTTGTCAAGAGAGAGTTTTGTTTTGGATGTTATACCCTTTTGTCAAGAGTTTTGTTTTTGGAAATACAACTCAGTTTGATTAAACCACATTCTATTTTTGGACAACTGTCTCCGAGTTCTGCTTTTGGGTCCTGTGTCCTGTGTCTCAGTTCATAACACGTGAGTGCTGTTCCAAAACCTTCAAATATTCTCAAATAGATATATATGTATATATGTTTTTTTAAGTTTATCTGCAACTACTTTTCCCTCTGTACCAATGTAAGCCGGAAAAGAACACCCATAGTTGCTGTAGATTCAGTAAGGACATATCCACTTCAATTAAAAGATCCAATATAACAATTTTGATTTGATTTTTTACTTTTTATTGCAGTTGCTGAATCTATTACTACCTTTGGTAGAAGTTCCTTTCTGGAATAAATAGGCCTGCTCTTACATGCTCACTATCTGTATTAATATTTCAATAAATAATATAACTTAAAGACCCAGTGAAGTGTGCGCCGGTGCATGATCTGTTATGCTAATACGTATAGTAATGACCAAAATTGTCCATTGGAACCCATATCAAAGATGTTGGAATAGCAACGAATTTGACGAGTTGGAATTTTCCGCTGGGAAACCTCCGCCTTCGTGGGCGTGGCTTGCGATCTACTGCGTGACGTCAGAAGATGGGCTCAGCCGAAGTGTTTACATTCACCACCGTTCATTTTGTCTCTGTTTCAAAGTGGAATTTACCAACGTTTTTGAGCGAGTATTTTATTGGAAAGTGTTTCGCAGTCGACTGGAAGTGATTGCCAATCGAGGAAACCTGACAATGGAGGCGACAGTGAAGAAAAAGGGAGGAAAAACACACGGGAAGCGATGCATTGCCGCTGGCTGTGGTAATGTCAATTCTGCCGAAGTGGCGATGTTTCTGTAACCAAAAGATGAAGGTGAGTGGCTGGTGTCATTGATTCGTAGATTGTTTATGAAAAATAAAGGCCACTGTGTTTGTGTTTACTAACAAGACTATCATGGCGGCGGCAGAGCTCAAGTCGAGTTTCTCCGCCTGGAGATATTCTCACTATTTCACTTTTGTCGAGCACAAAGAAAAGACGTTTTAGTTAAATGTAAGTTGTGTCTTGGCGGGTCAAGATCCTATCGACTGCCCAAAACAGCAATTAAAATCTGTTGAAACATCTGCAGAAACAACATGCTGGGACGAAGCTAGTAGCTAAGACCACAGACCCAGACTCATCCGACGCCACTCCACCTCCACCTAAGCAACAGCGGCTGGATTGGCACTTTGAAACATATCTTTGTGTTTGTGTTTGTATAGACCACATTGCTTAGCAGAGTTCAGTGATGCAAATGCATGTCAAGTTGATCAACAGGTTGTATTATTCTCCGATGCAATAACAGTACTGAAATGAAGGCTACAGTATAAGGGCATTAATGGGTGCCCTTTTTTAAGTAACTAAAAAGTTACTTTTCACAGTAACGCATTACTTTTTGGTGTAAGTAGTGAAGTAACTAGTAATTGTAACTAGTTACTGGTTTTCAGTAACTAGCACAACACTGCATGTGAACATGAATGTTGCATCATGCTATGAACAGATGAATGTATGATCAGGTGATGGCCAATCCTGTGTGTAGATCTACTCTAGATCTATGACAAAATATTGTCCTCAACTAAATTGACTTCCATGGCCACTTTCCTCATCTATCCTGTCCGAAAAGCTGTCAAAATCACTCATTTCTCTCGCACCAGTATCACTTTCCGAAGTCTCCGCCATGTTTACAATCACAACTGGGCCCATCTTGTGACGTCACAGCCGCTATCGTCTGCAGCAGCGGTAGGCTCAGACGGCCGTTCACGGGATGAAAAATTTGCGATGTTTATCTCGTCCCTCGCACTTCCTAAAAAAATATTTTAGCCATGAACAGGTACAATTATATGTAAGAAATGAAACTGCCATTTAATTTTGGCGCAAAAAAATGCACTTCACTGGCACTTTAAGTAACTGTATATTTTATCATTTGTATTGTCTCACGTTCTTATTAATGTTCCAACTAAAACCTTTACCATAAAATGCTGTCTATTCCCAACCGTTCTGCAGTTCAGCAGATGGTACATTTACATTTCCTCCTCCCTGAAATATATGTTTCAGTAACCCTTATTCAGGGATGCAAACTCATCAGGTATGGAAAAGGTGACAAGGATCCGAGCGCCCCCCGACCCCACAGAATATCGGCTTTAAAATGAGGAATAACAGAGGATCTTAGCAGTCAGAACAACTAAAGCAGCAGTGGTAATAATAACAGAAACGCTAAAGAGTCACATCTAATAGAAATATATAAAAGCATTTATTTTAATTGTGGAGCAGTCAGTTTATAATTTTGGCAGCACTGTTGAGCATTTTGAAAATGTATTTTCATGCCTCTGTGCAAAGCTTAGTCTTTCTATCTTTATAGCCACTGGTGTAAAGTAACTAAGTTCATAAACTCAAGTACTATACTTGGGTAAAATGTTGACATACTTTTGACTTTACTTAAGTATTTCAATGTTTTGCTACTGTGTACTTGTACTCCTCTACAGTTCAGAGGTAAATGGTGTTCTTTTACTCCACTACATGTATTTAATACCTTTAGTTACTTTACAGATCTGGATGAATGATGTGAAATATAATCAAGTGTTAAATCAGACTTTAGTTCCACCTGGAGTAAATCCACAAGCTACCCTGCAGTATACAAAGTCATTCAAACTAGCTGCACCTTTACCAGCTTTGAGAACACTTTAATGATCAATCATTATAAAACATATCATATATATTATTCTGAAATGGACCAATCTGCACAATGACTACTTTTACTGTCGCTACTTTAACTATATTTTGATGATAATAATACTTTTGTACTTTTACTTGAGTAACATTTTGATTGCAGGACTTTTACTGTAACAGAGTATTCCTACACTCTGGTACTTCTACTTTTACTCAAGTAGCCTACAAGATCTGAGTACTTCTACTTTTACTAAAGTACAAGATTTGAGTACTTCTACTTTTACTCTAGTACATTATCTATACTTACACCACCTGTTTATAGCCTATGAAAAAACTATTAGAAAAACGAAGGCTAAAGCTAACGTTAGCAGATAGAGACAATGTATGCTAGTTAGCTAGCTCAACGATTCCTTAAATAATATTGCGACAGAAAAACGTTTCAGTTCACATCACGCTCTGCCGCTCTGCTCTGAACACCTGAACGGCCCGCTCTAACAGCTGTTCACAAGCGGTCCAGTCTGTGCCACAGTGACTCCGGACCGCACAGTTACTATTAACGAACGCACCCGTAGGTAATGTAGCTGCTGAGGTTAGACCCTCATCGCGGAGCAGCAGAGTTCAGCCGACATTCTAATATATTAAAACATAACACCATGCGCGTCATGATGGCACATAACAGCTCGCGGCCGCAGATTACTTCGGGTCCCAGACCCCCCCATATCCCAACAATATTTTTATTGCAGATCTACACGAATCACACAAACGACCTATTTTGGATTAAAAACGGCGAATTTTGCCGAAAGGTGACAAGTTTGCATCCCTGCTTATTTCTCCTCAAATGCATACAGTTCACTGGATTCGATAAGAGAGTGTGAAAAATGTAAACACATCCAAATGTAAAACAGAGGAAGAGGATGATGTTGAGGTCAAGCAGAGCATGAACAGGGTGGGGGGGGTTCTAATTCAAACACACCACATGACATCTGCTTGCAGTAAGTTATGTTTAATTCAAACAAGTTTGAACTATAAAAAAATATTGTCAGTCGAAAATTCCACACAGTACAACGTCTCATGTCCTATACTATTATTACAATTCTTATTATTATTCCGTTGCCATTCAAGTTGACTGGCAATGGAAGCTCCTCACAGCAGCATTAGCCAGAGAGCTGAAGGAGAAGCAGAGAGCTCATCAGAGAGCTGAAGGAGAAGCAGAGAGCTCATCAGAGAGCTGAAGGAGAAGCAGAGAGCTCATCAGAGAGCTGAAGGAGAAGCAGAGAGCTGAAGCAGAGAGCTCATCAGAGAGCTGAATCAGAGAGCTGAAGCAGAGAGCTGAATCAGAGAGCTGAAGCAGAGAGCTGAATCAGAGAGCTGAATCAGAGAGCTGAATCAGAGAGCTGAAGCTGAAGCAGAGAGCTGAAGGAGAAGCAGAGAGCTCATCAGAGAGCTGAAGGAGAAGCAGAGAGCTGAAGCAGAGAGCTCATCAGAGAGCTGAATCAGAGAGCTGAAGCAGAGAGCTCATCAGAGAGCTTAAGCTGAAGCAGAGAGCATTTTTCAAAATGCAACAGTGGAGGCAGATTGATGTTTGACAATGCATGTGCACAGCAACAGCACAGTGACAGGTTCTGGGTGCACAGTTTGGACATATCTTTGAATTGAAATGCAAATGCACTGTAGGACCTGCATTACCCTAACAGCAGACACAGTTTACATTCCACATGAACATCAGGTTATATTTGTTAAACTTACATTTCAAATAAGATAATCATATAATAATATATAATAAATAATTTGTAACATATTGTAGCATCTGCACAAAACATATTTTGGTTTAAATGTGAAATAAGACAGCTGAGTTAGACATAAATAACATTACACCAACACCATAAGAACGTTTTTCACTCCTTTTCCTACAAACTAACAGTTACACAATGAAAGCAACATCTAGTGCCTTTCAGATATTCAAGTAAATATCAAACAAACACTTTAAAACAAAGCACAGTGGCACATTAGCAGAGAATGGCAGTGCAAATATGAAATGCTAACCCTTTAAATGACATTGTCTTCAAATACCTTGAAAGACTAACATTTGGCAGCGCTGTGCTTAAATACAATAGTGATGGTGGTTGAGGCTGGATTAGGAGTGTTCACTCTCCTCTGCAGCTTTGTCACACAGCTCGTGAAGAATGGGAGTCAGGATTCCTTTAAGTGTTGTGTATAAAGACGTGTCCTTCTCTGAAGCAGGGTCAATCTGGGGAGAAAAGAAAAAGACATTTCCTGCATCCCAAACACAACTTCATGAATTCAATTAAGGCACTATGGACATACTCACCTTAGTAAACACTTTAATGGTTTGGTTGAGAAGACGGGTCTCTGTTAGTTCAGGCAGAGGCAGGAGATGAGCAGCACAGTGCAGGACACACAGCAGGGTGAGGCAGGGGCCCTGCAGAGGGAACACAAACATGTAGGATTCTAGCAGACTACATGGTTTTCAAAAAGGCGTGGGAGAAGAAAACAATCAAACTCTGAGACAGCAGGATTTATTTTGACCACGACAACTCCCTGAGGGTGGAGCAACAACGCAAGGTGCACACAGGTGTTAAGAAGATCTTGAAGGGGGAAGGCATCTGCTTTTAGACCCCCCTCAACAGGATACGTATCCACTGGGCTCATGGAGGGAACACATAGCAGCGTGTAGAGGAGGCAGCTTGCCATAGGAGGAGAACAGGGTATGAAGTGGATGACTTGGACACGGAGCAACAGAACCTCGCAGACACGTGAACGGGTGAAATAACTGCTGCGAGAATTCAACATGAGGACAACAACGCAGGATAAATGTCTGCTTCAGCCTGACACATAAGTGAAACACTGAAGAACATATGCTTGTAATATAATTCAAGTAAAATAATCGATGTGAACTTGAGAGATACTGATATCTAGCATGTTGGTCTAAAGGGGACTGAAACACAGCTTCTTATATTATAGACCTAGAATAAACAGTTTAGCCCATAAAGGGTTCATCCTTTCACTAGGGGGCCATTGTCCAAATGGAAGGTGATCCCCCTTAAAAAAAAAGGAGAGTCAACATCGCCATCACTGTACATAGTAGAATGTTGATGTTTTTTGTTGTTTAACGTTGTTAAGTGCCTAAGGATATTTCACTGTTAGCCTGGGTGGGAGACACTACTGGACCAAAAACAGCCTATGATTACCAAACAAGAAGGAATCCAACCTATGTCCGTTAGTGTTAATGGTTTGAGAAACCCCAGGCCAAAGAGCAATAATTATTACCAAAATCAAAAAAGAAATGACACGGATTACCTTCCTTCAAGAAACCCATCTTTCCCAAATGCAACATGGAAAAAACTGAAAAGATCTGGATTCAAAAACACCTTAATAAGTGTATAATAATTGCCTACCATCTGGATACAATTAGCTGTAAGACAAGTAAGATATCTATTACAAAGCCGGTGAAAAATACTTGAGAAGAGATGGGATTTTTTTATGTATGGGTCGCCCCCTTAATTCTCCACAAAAATACTTTTGCTATTACTCAGCTGCATACTCATTGGAGTGTCTGATGTGTCTGATCACTTTGCAATGTACTTACAAATTAAACTGGGGATGGAGATTTAACATGGCCTTAATAACCAGCGCAGCGCAGACTCACCAACCAGATACTGTGTGTGGAGAGGACTTATCCGGACTGCCTAGTTATTGTTCTTGGTGACTTTAACAAAGGCAACCTCAGCCATGAACTTCCTAAATACAAACAGTTTATTAAATGCCCCACCAGAGAGGGGAATATTTTGGATCACTGTTACACCAACATCACAGGAGCCTATCACACCGTCCCCCGCGCTGCACTTGGCCACTCTGACCACACCATGGTCCACCTGATTCCTGCATACAGGTAGAAACTCAAACTCTGTAAACCTGTAGTGAGGACATTCAGGCAGTGGAGCAATAAAGCTATGGAGGAACTTCAGGCGTGTTTGGACTGTACTGACTGGAATGTGTTCAGTGCTGCTACCAACAGTTTGGATGAGTACACAGAGGCTGTGACATCATACATTTGTTTTTGTGAGGACAGCTGTATTCCAACATGCACCAGGGTGAGATACAACAAGCCATGGTTCACAGCCAAACTGACACAGCTCTGGTTACAAAAGGAGGAGACGTTCAGGAGCGGCTAGATTTAAAGAGTCAGAGTAGAGGTTTAGCAAGGCTGTGAGAGATGCTAAACGACTGATCTCTGAGGAACTACAAATGAAGCTCAGCGCAAGTTCAAACAGGAAGACCTTCTTTTCACATTCATTTACTATGTCTATGTTATACTCTCTCTCCTCTCAATAAGTGATCGGGAGCGTCACTCCCCAGCTTAACCAATCACTTCGCTCTATTCCCACAAGCCTATCATAGCGCTCTGCTAAACCTTTTAAATCTGCTCTTCCCCCTCTGACAGCTGTCATTTCAGGTGACTCAACGCAACACACAGACGGCAATCGTCAAACTAACCTTGTACTTCATGGTATTATGATTCTCAAGACGTCCGATTCAGAGTACTCAGACCACGACCAACTTCCAGCAGGATCTTGATCCGGGCCCGACACACTGCCTGAGATCGCATCGACTTCCTCAAGCTGCCGCTCGGTATCCCGCAGCAGCCCACCTGCAGCAGAGGCAGATCTCCTCCTTTCCCAACTGCAGCAGCAGGGCATTACTCCAGCTCCATGCCTATCTCTTCACCAGCTCCGCAGGCTTGCGGATAAAGCTACAGGCGGCGTTCCCCAGCTCGAGTCAGCGGCTCCAGCCGGCTACCCCGCAAACCCGGACGCGGGAGGAAAAAGGACAAGGAAGTCAGGCCACACGGAAGCTCCTCTGGCTTAATGGAAAACCTCCTCGGCTCGCTCCAACGCTCACCATACGGGAAGCAGCCGCCCCCGGTAATAGCTCGATCAACACCCTGCATCCCTGGCTTACTTCATGCAAACAAATGACGCACGCCTTCAGTCTCTCGAGAGGGCATCACCGGCATCAGGGCCGCTCAAAATGCCGGTGCTTCCGGCTTTCACGCTGAACGGGCCCTTACATCATCGCATGCAAAGCTTCACCCCATCTCTGGCTTCAACCATCACAGCCCCTCCCGTAGGTAGGGCTTAGGCCTACATCCCATAGCAGCTACATCTCCTCCCGGCTCAGTAGTCCGCACTGGACACCAAGTTGCCGTCATAGGCGGCTAGCAGTTTCACTGCACGGCTCCGGGCTCTCGCCCCCTTCTGCCTAGAGCGCCGCTTTCCTCCTGCGCCTCACCTCTACGTAACTACAAGGCGTCAGGTACAGCGCTGGCAAGAAGGCAGTTTGCAACAAATTCACAAGAATGTCCGACGTATGCCATTGCTATCTTTAGTTCCAAGGTTCAGGGTAAAGGTAAGTTCTAGGTAAGGTAAAGATAGGTCCTCACTGTTTAAATATATATAATGCGATCATGCTATCAATGCTATCAAAGAGGCAGCATCGTTTTCCAGCTTCTAAAGAAGACGTAAATCAAGGCCACTTCATCGGTCCCTAATATTCTGCTCCATGGACAGTTAACTGTCTACATCAGGGGTGGGGAACCTTTTTCCTTGTTTATTAATAACAACTTTTTTTTACTGTCATAGTATTTTATACCTGTTTACTTTATTCTCTTATTTTTTTATAACTATAATGATCATATAAAGATGTGCCTTTACCTCACTGGTTGTAGAAAAAGCTTCTTACATTCGTTAGCATAGCTAGCTAACCAGATGCTAATAACAACAAAGTTATTGACTGTATGATCAGTATGACAGATGAACAGATCGCCACTGGGCTTTCAACTAAAGACACAGCCACGCAGAAACTGCGGCATGTGTACGGCTCCTTATGGGTACTGCAATTTCTGAAGTCCCGAAGCGGCGTTCTGGTGCTCTCCGTCAGAACTGCACCCCTGTCAGACGAGACATATACCACGTGATGACACGTTAGGCTCGTGTTGTGTTCAAGGACCCTGACCTTGGCCAGGAAAAACAGGCACTCGCTTGTTTAATTTGTTTGCCGTCTAGATTTCTTTAACTTTTTTCTTTTTTGCGTGTGTTTATAAATTACCTCGAGGGCCGTACCAAATGGTCTCGCGGTCCGTATACGGCCCGGGGGCCGGAGGTTCCCCCCTGGTCTACGTCAACAGATGAAGCGGACTACCGTCATTCAGCGTGTCAAAGATCTTCTATTCACACCAAGATGTTACATCCCCCTTCTTTTGAAAATTAAGTATTGCTGCCATATCAAATTACAATCATATGCATTCAAAAAATAAATTCAAGTCTAAGGCACTATATCAACCACTTGCGCGTAAGTACTGTATCACTGAGGAAAATATAAAGCTGGTAAATCAATATTTAGTTAATTCTTCTGCAGTATATCTTTACCATTCTAAACGGAAGAGCTCACCTGCCTGCCTTATTCATCGTGTATGAACCAAATATGTTTTTGCTCTGGCCCCGGAAGACTGCAGAGAGTAACCCCCCTTTTCCTCGACTACGGTCTGGGAGCCGACATGACAACGGTACAATGTTCCCCCTTTCTACGCACGGAGGATAATGCAATCAAATAATTAGCGTGCAGGCCAAGGCTCTCCAAAGCAGATCTTAACTACGCTCTTTAATTTCCCACTCATCCGTCCCAGTGGAACTCCTTCAGCCTCAGGTGGGAGTAAAAAAAAGTCGAACTGTCAAAACACTGCTGGCAACTTGATCAATACCCTATAAAGCAATAATAAAATAAAGGGAAAGAAAGAATTTGACAGTGTTGAGTACAGTGTTAGACAGCTGCGTGATGCTGTGGAAGAAGCCAGAGTAGGGTACCTTTTCCAGTGAGTCCAGGGCGTTCTGTGGGTTCTTATGGTTCTTCCTCAGGGCTTTCACATCCTCACGGCTGATGACTGGATCCTTGAGCTGCTCCAGCCACGACCACATGAGAGCGGAGAGGACACAAGGATCTCTCTCCATACACAGCCTCTCCCACGATCCCTCTCTTGAGTTCAGTTCTGTCTGCACAACACCACACAGAGCAGCACTCAGCTGAGAGAACAATAGGCAAACAGTGCAGCTTTACATCCGGGAAGACAATGGACTCAAATGTGCTGAATTTATATATAAATTCAGCACATTTGAGTATCCCCCAACCCCCTTGAAACTCTTAAGATTAGGCTGGATTACAAATGCTAAACACATTTTTCTAGTCAGTATTTGTTTTTAGCAAAATCATATTTAAAGTATATTTTAACCGCCACAATTATTATCAGCAGATCTTTAAAAGAATGTGTACTTGGCCTTTGCCACTGCAGAGACTCTCTGCCTTGTCTGGGGTCATTGTATCGTTAGAAAGGTGAAGCTTCTCCTGCCTGTATGCATGCTCACCACGCAAGACTCCATTGATGAAGAGAAATAATGTTGAAGCTCGTTTAAAGTTTGATGCACAACATTAAGAAAAGCCTGTGAAATACTGGGAGAATATAGTCTGGTCAGATGAGTCCAAAACTGAATTCTTTGGATGCCATAAAACACACCATGTTGGGAGGTCAAATGGCACTGCACATCACCAAAAAACACCATACCAACGGTGACGTTTGGAGGTGGGAACATCATGGTGCGGGGCTGTTTTCAGCATACGGCACTGGCAAACTTCTTATCATTGAAGGACGGATGAATTAAAAAATGTAGAGACATTCTTGTTAAAAATCTGCTGCCATCTCCCAGGATGATGAAGATGAAACGAGGGTGGACATTTCAGCAAGACAATGATCTCAAACACAAAGCCAAGGAAACTCTCAATTGGTTTCAGAGAAAGAAACTAAAGCTGTTTCTCTGTATTATTGAGAGGCTCAATAACTTCAGCAAGTATGCTGAAGTTATTGTAGCTGAAAGTATTCAGCTACAGAAACCATTCAAATATCAAAATATTCAGCCTGTTGATGATGATGGGAAACTTTAAATTATTTTATTTTTTTACAGTTTTATTTTATATTTGATGTGAAGCACAACGTACCATGCTGTTATAATAACGCTCTTTATCATCCTTTGAAACTGAAACCATTTTAGTAAGCGTGTTCAATACTTTTTCCCTGTGTCATTCCATTTTATTACACATAACTTGATTTCGGACCTTATTTGTTTTGGATTCCTTGCATGTGGGTAGTGCATGGGTTGTTACCGACATCTGGTGAAAATATCATGTCAATAGCACTATACTGTAGTAAAGTAGACTCATATACTATAGGACACGCTGTCCTGGGGTCTTGTACATTTGAAATCAGCTTTTATTTGGAATAGCTTGTGAAGCTTTTAAAGCTGAACACTATTGTTTTGTTTAGCATTATGTGGTTGTTATGATGGCTTTTATAGTTGACAATGAGGCTTGTCCAGACTGGTCTAATTAGTGATGTATTGTACATGTGGGGTTCACTACCTGCCATATTGAGACCTTGGAGGTGAAGTCCTTGTCTGCCTGGTCCATGGCCAGAGCTTGGGCCACCAGCAGGCATCTTCCCTCTGGAGAAAGATCAGACTGGACACTGATGTCTGCTCCACCCGCTGACACATCCACCTCACTGTGGTTTGACAATGCCGGCAGTGTGGCAGCACACTGAAATTTTCTTCCCTGCTTGGACAGATCTAGAGACAAACTCTGGTGCCCCTCATGCAGTTGCTTTTTGAACAAAGAGGACCCATTGTCTTGCTTTGCTTCCATATTGGAGCCCTGAATGCTGCTGATAATGTCCTGAGGAGAAAAGTCATCAAATCTTGGAGGGACACCGACTGTAAGGCTGCTGTGAGACAAGGAATGTTTGATCCGGCAGTTGATTGGTTTGTTGCTCTTTAGAGGTCCTAAGTGCTGTTGCTGTTGTACAAGTTTATCAAGAACCGAATCGCTGTAACTGAGGCTCCTGTAGTTGGACAGGGATGCCTGCAGATGGAGCAGCTCATTATCCCTGGTCAGAGGTTTATCCGGTGGAGGTCTGGAATGCAGAGCAGGTGGGCTGAGAGGAAGAGAGGAACAAGGTTGAACAGTAATCCCTTTCCCTCTCATCTCCTTGCCGAGCTGCTGAAGGGCCTGCTGGGACACGGTCTTTTCCACCTCAGCTGTTAGGTCAGGGATCTGCGCCTCCATCACCACCTGTCTGTTGGCTGCAATGTCAACAAGGAGCCTACACACCAGCTGGATGATCTTTGGCACATTCTTCATCTGTCGAGCCTCGTAGCCGTGGAGCAGGTGACGCTGCCGTGTAAGGTACTGGGACAAGGTGACAGCGCTGGCTTTGGGTTCTGCGCAGGAGAAGATGCTTCGGAGAGGAACAAGGAACTGGGCAAACTCCCTGACGCACAACAACTGGCCTCTTGTCTGAATGGAGTTAGGTCTCTTGGCTCGAACAAACAGTATGGCCTGGTCAGCACTCATCCGGGATGTAAAAACCAAGTAACAAGCTAACAGCACACCTACATGACAAAAAAATTAAGAAATAAAAAACTTGTACTTTACATGCATAAAAGCAGATTAAGTGCTACAAACCTGTTCTTCCAAGACCTGCATGGCAGTGGACAGCCATTCTCCCCTCTTGGACTGCAAATGACATTACTTTAACCATGTCAAGGATTGTAGTCAGAGAGGCCACACCATAATCCTTCCAGCCAAAGTTGTAGTAATAAACTGAAACAGACAAAATCGGAATAATACAAAGCTGATCAATGTGTACCTGAGCCCTTACACACATGACAACATATTCTCCCACAGGCTTCATTATACTCACACATAGGTATCTGAGATTATTATTGAGGTTTAAAGCACTTCCCCTGGTCACCACCAGGCAAAATATAGTTTTTAATTGACTAATCTGAGAAGAATGTCTTCAACTAATTGAAAGGATCTATTTCGCATTGTTTCCTGCTGTGTTATATAATTAGTCAGTCGCTTTTGATCGTTTTGTACACCAGAATTTCATGTTACATATTTAACTGACACTTATATCCAAAGCGATTTCCACTTCAAACTTATATTTATAGTTATTGTTCTTATCCAGAAAAGGTTACTGGTGAACAGAAAGGAGGAATGTTCAGCTCTGTCTGAGAGGTGTTTCCTTTGTTTACGGTTCTATTTCTTTCTTTATTTCATTACGCTATGCAGTGCAATTTTGTGTCATTGTGGTATTTTTTATACCACATGGCCTGACTGTAATGGGTAAATATGTATCCAGTCCCACATACAGTAACATGCAACTTTGTAATGTTGTAATATTTGTTCTTTGAAATACTTATATAGATATGAATGAGATGATGCATTTATTAGTGTTCTTCGAAGGCCTTTGGTTTCGCTCTCTGCATGGTTGGCCTTGTGCTGCTGCTGCTGCCTTTATGTTAATCTGACGTTATCCGTTTAGAAAGTGTGCCGCTTTGACTTTTACACAACAGGGACTTGAGATCAGCCTGGTAAATAGCATTTTACAAACGTGAAGGGGTTCACACAGCATTTTCCATGTAATATATGTCACTTTCTTCAATTATTATTATAACTCCTAAAAAATGTTTTTAAAAGTGTCTGCTTGAGCCAATGGAAGGGTGGATGGTACCACCTGGTCCTCACTTAGAGACAAGTAAAACCACTGAGTGTTTGAGGGGTGCGGCAGTAAAAACTGAATTGTGATGACCGGCACATAAATGTGAAAACCTGAATTCCAGAGCGCCCTCCCTGGAAAGTAGAGAACACCATGGCACCAGAAAAATGACAAGTGCGGTGCAGCCCCTTTACTTATATAATTCAAAAATGTGAGCTGATGACAATTACCCCATCCTTCTCAGAAGTAAAACAACATTCCTAGAATTAAAGAAATAAATGGGCTTTTTGTGACAGGCAAGCAATGTGAGCATGGCCCTGTTATGATATCCAATCATTCACGTTTACCTTTTTATTACATCCAGGATTTTATGTTTCACCTACCTGTTATTTAGGTCAAACAACAATGTTATATGTTTATCTGTTTGTGCCCTGTGTTTCGTGAGTCTAAAGCATGTACTAGAGAGGATGATGAGACTGACTGCCAAGCCGCCATATAGCTCATCTGGTGGAGCTGGCATGTATTGGGGCTCAGCTCCCATGCGGAGGACCCAGGTTCGAATCCGGCCTGTATGCTTGTCATCCCCTCTGTCTCCCCCTTTCAACACTGTCACTCTCAAATAAAGACTACTCTTGCCCCAAAACCTTTAAAAAGAAGAGACTCACTGCCTGCCTTCATCAAGGTGTCCGGTCTATAAGTAAAAGCACTCTCCTGCTCAAGTGGGTTTCCACAGCTGGCATGTTCTCCGGGCCGCTGCAGGTTGATGACCGTCTTCAATCCACACCTGAGCACAAAGACGTGCGATGTGTGTGTCAGTGTAAAGAGTTACCCACACAAAAGTTCACTACAAAACGCACAACACAAGAACCACTTAGACAACATTCAACCTTCATTTCACATACAAATGTTAACAAGGACTGATGTACACCAAATACAAATCTTTAGATTTAATTGAGGTGTCAAAAAAGTGACTACTGTACCTTTGAAACTGTTCAATTATATTATATTTCTCTATGATTTCTGTGGAAGGCCTTGCCATAGCTAGCAAGTTGTCAGTAATCCTGTAAGTGGAGAATATGACATATTAGGGGACATATTGTTATATACACGGTACAATCATAGAAAGAATTTTGAATTAGGACTGTTTATAAAGATAAACAGACCCTCCCTCTCATCCACCGCTGCAGAAACTCGGATCCATGCCTTGATTACATCCAAACTGGATTACTGCAACAGCATCCTCTATGGCTCACCTGCATACATCCTCAATAAACTGCAATATGTCCCAAACTCAGCTGCCCGTATGCTCACCTCCACCAGACGCTCCGACCACATCACCCCTATCCTCCACCACCTCCACTGGCTCCCCATCAAACACTGCATTGACTTTAAAATCTTACTTTTCACTTACAAAGCCCTCAACAACCTTGCCCCCCCCTACCTCTCTGACCTCATCCAACGACACACCCCCACCCTCAGGTCTGCTGAAGCTAACCTACTGCAGCCCATCAGGACAAAGCTCCGGACCTGGGGTGACAGGGACTTCGCAGCAGCCTCCCCTCCCTCTGGAACTCCCTCCCCAGCCACGTTCGATCTGCCAACACTCTTGCCTTCAACTCCTAATCCAATAACCCCTTGCCCTTATTCCACCTAGCTAAGCGCTTTTTACTTTTGTTGTTATTTTTCTTCTTTACTTGCTTGTAAGCGCTTGCTGTGCAACCGCATTCGCACTATTGTTCTTCTGTTTCTTTAATCTTATTATGATTATTTCAACAAAACATTTGGCTCTCAATAACTTCAGCATACTTTCAGCTACCAGAACCATACAAATATCAAAAATATTCATCCTGTTCAGCACATGATAGGAAACTTTAAATTATTTCAAAACTTTGTATGCTTCTTAAAATATTCAGCTTTTTAAACTCTTTTTTTTAAACATGTAACTCAATTGGAGGAACCTTCAAATCCTTGTTTACCTACACCATGTACAAAATGCTACTCCTTCCACATACTCTCCGCTAGAGACTTCATTCCAACTTTAAAATGGTCACAGGACATTCAGCTATTAAAATTGTATTCAGCTTTTTGATATCTTTTACGGTTTTTGACTTATCACAGTTTAAGTTTTGGTAAATGTTCAGGCCGTTTTAGATTTTATAATGGTTGTCTATGGGAAAGACTCTTCAGGGCTAGAGTGCGTGACATCATCACTTAGAGCAGGGGTCTCCAACCTTTCTCCATCTGAGAGCTACTTTGAAAAAATGAAAGTGGCCAAGAGCTACTTGCATCACATCGCTTACATTTATTCACATAGCACTCATCAGTTGAATTAAGCTACTTTTGATTTTGTACGTGTGAAATTGCAATACCCAAAGCTTATCAAAAAATCTTAAACTTCACATCAAGGTCCAAGAAAACGACAATTTCTCACATATTATTATGGCCCACATAATAAGTACATCACTGAAAATGCACATAAATATCCAAGAGAAAAATAATTTGTTTTCACTTCTTATTACGGCCCACATAGTAAATACATGTACTTAATCACCACCTTACAAGCATCTTATGGCACATGTGTAAAATAAGTGCATTCACTCTTTTTTACAGTTAGTGAGATGACTGGCACTGCATGGAGTCCACCATAGAGGGGTCTGCTGGACCCACTTAGCTTCACTCTAATAGAGTCATTTAAATGTCATCAGTCAGTCTTGTTCTGTATTTAGATTTCATTCATGTCAGAAAAAGCTGCTTCACAAAGGTATGTAGAGCCAAATAAAGCAGACATTTTCAGTGCTGCTTGGTGAATGTTCTTATAGTTTTCTGGGTCTACAAGGCTCCAGAAATGTTGTGAGTTTGGCTGAGACTTAAGCTGAACATGATTTTGGAGATTTATAACCTCCATCTCCACAGGATTGACACTGAACAGTTCAGCCATCTTCTTGTTCTTCTTCATCTTGACATTAAATTATAAACCAAAGTAAATCAATTGTATAGATCTAGCCTCCCTATATCTGTGTGTGAAATTGTTCCATCCTCAAAAACAAAAAACGAATGCTTCTGCAGTCTAGCTGCTGCTTCTAGCAATGGTCTTCTGTTAAAAAAAGGACACTGAATGTCCTGAATGTGGCATCACTAACATGACTTAAGTCTGAACACAGCAGACAACAGGAGTATTTACAACAGCATATCAAAACAAAAATAGTGCATGTGGGTGCACACTTACATTCTCTGTCTTACTGTTACATAAATCCCATGAATGTATGAGATTAAGTTAGCTTCATCATATCTCAATCAGTCATTAAGTGAGTAATAACGTTTCTATCAGGTTCCTATCAGCCTGTCACTCATTACTTTCAGGGGGGGGGGTTTGGGGAAACAGAGGAGATGGTGATTGTGTGGAGTCTATTTTTATATAACATTAGAAAGACTGATTCTTATTATTACCTTATAAGCTTATTGTGCTCATTTTATGTGGCTGTGACTTTGGACAAAATCACCAATCCCAAGGTTTGATGGATTGGATAGGAAACGAAGGGAAAAGTCACATAAGAAAGTTTTAGCCTGCAATACAGAGTAGCAAGGTCAGGTGCAGCCACTGGAAGAATACAAAGAGTTATTCATAAACAGGACATCGCTGTATGGGAGCTCCCACTGTAGCGTAGGTCTTATCCCTGAACGAATAAATTAAACTTGGGCGCCAGACAGAGGAATATTTAATATAGCCAGCTGTCAAAAAAATGATATGCTTAAATACGCAGAAACAGAGGGATAGCCCGGTGACCTAGCTACTGAAGTTTACAAAGGAAAAAATAATAATCAACCAATTCACTTTCAACATAAAATGTCTCTATTTTTTACCTCAAATAATAATCAGTACATTAAACAAACAACTCATGTCACAGACCATTTACCAGAAAAACTTCAATCCAATAGATACAAAAACACAAACAAATAAGTCAAATTAACTCTCAAAACATCAATCACTTATGTGACTCCGAGAGCCTACGATTGTTTACATCATGTGGATTGACTGAGTGAGTGTGGGGGAGAAGAAGTCTTTTTTGTCCTTTGTCACTCAGTTTCAGAGTGTAGTTCAGGGGATAGGGATGTGTGAAAGTAAAGTTGTAAAGTTCTGTTTTTCCAGTCCAGAGTGTGTTGTGTGGGTGTAGAGTGCAAGAGGAGGGGAAATGTTATTGGTGTAGTGAGAATAACTTATCTGAGGGTGACAGGCCAGAGTAGATCACTGGATTGCAGGTTTTAACTGGGGGAAAGTCCTCCTTTTAACAGCACACAGGTGCCAATCATTTCCTTGATTGTTTCCTCCAGCTTCTCTCGGGGGGAGTCCTGCTACACTCTTCCCCCCTTGACAATACCACGCTCAGTGGTCGCTGCGAGATTCGGATCTTCCCACTGACTCTTAATCTAGGAAGCCTAAGAAGTCCTCCTCCTCAGAGCTTTCCTGTAGAATATCCATTACTTTTTTCCGGTCTATGAGTTCCAAGTCCTCAGCACTTGGGTAGAAGGGTTTAAGGTTGCAGACATGCATTGTTCTCGCTATCCTCCAAAACGACCTGGTAATTCAGGGGTCCAAGTTGTTTGACTACTCGGTAGGGACCTTTCCACTTTTTGGCGAGCTTTGCTGTGAATTTGTCTTTCGCACTTGACTGAGGGAAATTTCTTATCCAGACCCTTTGCTTGGGTTTAAAGCCAACAGTACGACGATGTTTGTTGTAGTTCCTTAGTTGACTGTGTTTAGCTTTTTTTATATTTTCCTCCACATCTGCTTTGAGTTGTTGCAACTGCTGGACAACCTCATAAGCAGGGGTTTCAGGGGAAAAGATCTTCCCTTTCAGAATTTTGTCCAGTGGACTATTCAGCTTTCTGACAATTTGCAGTTCTGCAGGGGTAACACCTGTGGTCTCTTGAACAGCTGAGTTTATGGCAAACCTGAATTCTGGAAGGTATTGATCCCATTTCCCGTGATTGTCATCCACATAAGAGGCTATCATACTTTTTAAAGTGCGATTTACCCTCTCAGTCATATTTGTCTGTGGATGATAGGCAGTGGTGAGCTTGTGTTTCACAGTCCATTGTTCACAGAGTTCGTTGAAAACAGAAGACACAAACTGGGGTCCCCGATCAGACAAGATATAGTCTGGTGTACCCCATCTTGTGAAAATATCCTTCCTCAGGAATCGAGCCACCGTTTTCGCTGTAGCAGATCTCAAGGGGGAAAACTCAGATACGCCCACATTGGTACACGCACACACAAACACTGGATGTCTATACTCAGGGGTGCACATAACTGGTACGCAGGTACGCTTGCGCGGCACAAATCTGAATTGCGTAACGTCACTTGTGTCACTACG